>JAWNZC010000419.1:3565000-3782500 GCA_035771165.1 Paragorgia papillata
CATCCTATATCATTCATTTGTTCATCCTATTGTTTCTCTTTCAATTATTCAATCTGTCTCTTCATGTATCCTCCCATTTGTTCATTCACCACATTTATTTTACATAAATTTATATCACAGTATTGCAACAAACAATATCAAACATATCTCATGACCTACCATCATTAGGGCATCCATTAGTGTTGACTGGCCTAACCTGGCCCCTCGAATAGTGACACAAAAAGTACTAAGCTATCAACAACAATAAAAGACATGTATGTTATGTGCAACAAACATTAAACACAAACCAAATGAAAAGAGATATTCAAATAATCTTTTATCCTTATCTATTTTCAACCAAAAACAAAACTACTTGTACAGCTACTGTAGTTATATACATAATATTACGTGCCGTACCTCGAGAATTTGAGGGTATTTAAAAAGTGTTTTGCCATCACAACGTGTAAACAATTGATCATCTTTTAGACAGCGATTAAGAATCATTACATCAGATTTAGAAGTGGCAAGGATTTCAAGAGATGTACGAAAATCAGTGTTGTAGTTAACTTGTGAAGACAACAAGAACCATTGTTTGTTTACAGGCCTAAATAATATGATATATAGTATAAAAGTGAGATTATAAAATAATACAGCAATTAATAGGCAAAGCAAAGCCCATGAGAGAATCAGATCATTTTAACCAATTGCTGCCTAGGCTGTCTGTGGGTTTGCCCTAATGGACAAGTAAAATTGTCTGGGCATTAAACAGAGACCCTGTTTACACTAGAGCAAAAGTTTTCGGATTCGTGACGAATCCAGAACGTTTTAGTACTGGATTCATTTTGCCGTTTACACACAAAAGAATGAATCCGGAACAAAAACTTTCCAGTTTGATCACGTTTCCGGAGATTTCGAATCTGGAAACTTTTGCTCTAGTGTAAAATATTGAAAGGGCTGTTTTTAACCAGCTCATATGGCAAAAATGGGTATAAAGTATGTAAAAAAGTACAGTTCTGTAAAAGCACATACTGATAGATAGAGAAAAATGAAAAAGAGATGCCGATAGGTACTGTAAACTGCCAACAGTGCCAAGATTAATTTTGATAACGAAATACTAATGTTTCAAATGGAGCCCTTCATCAGAGTAAAATGAATGATATTAAGCACACTCTGCTCAAAATATCAGTATTTCATTGTGAAAACTAATCTCAGCAGTTTTAACCACCTTAAACTGATTACTTTGCACATTTTAAAGCATGTACATGCAGTATTTGTACAATATATAATCATGGTACATTGAGATCAAAAATCAGAGAAATCACTGGAGGGTTTTAAATTTTAGAATTAAGAATTAAACCCTTTGACTACTGGACCTTCTTCTCTCAATGAGTAAAATCATCTGGTGTTAGCCAGAGCAAAATACTAAAAGGCCCCAACAGTAGTGAAAGGGTATAATGACATAGGTTTTAACCCTTTCACAACTAGACTTCTTCTCTCAATGAGTAAAATCATCTGGTGTTAGCCATCTGAGTAAAATATTAAAAGCCCCCACAGTATAGTGAAAAGGTTAAACCATTTTAGGGGGTAGAACTTTTATTAGGACCAAGTTAATCCATTCCTACCTGAGCCAGTCAAAATCTGCACCTTACAATTTTACTCTGTCTAATACCAAATGATTACTGTATACTTGTCAAAGGAAAACCCATCACCAGTCAGTAATAGTGCAGATAATCCTTGCAATACAACACACCTGCACACATACTTTGAAGCACATCCACAGGCACTATTCAGTGGTGCAACTAGGCATCTGGGGGCCCATGGGATTGATTACTTCAGGGGCCCTTTCTGATTTAGTGACCGCATTTCTAGGGGGGTTTGGGGCCATGCTCCCCCGGAAAATTTTTGAATCTAAGGTCTCTGAAATGGCATTTCCTGCACTTTGAGGGCACTTTTGAGCAAAATCTAATCACTCACACTCCGATTCAAAATCTCTTAAAGTGGGCAGATTATTATTTTGAATAGATTCATAACTGCGCGCATTCATTCCATTCTGCATAGCCTGCACGCAGACATTTTACCCAATCTCCGCGGATTGGGTAAAAAGTCAGTGCACACTGCACATGCTAATAAGGGCACTTCTTGCCAAAATGTTTGGGGAGTAAATACCCCCTACCCCCAAAAGGCAAAAACCACATTATGTTGATGTTTTATATGTCAGCAGTCTGAAACAACACAACATAACAATATAGTTGGAAGACATGATAATAATATAATTTCATGACATGATAATAATAACGACATCAAAAAATGCTCGGGCCCCTAATTAATTCCTTTTGCTCGGGGCTCGTGGGGTTTACCCACCCTTCCCACCCAGTAGTTGCACCACTGGCTGTCGTGGCACTATTAATCAGTGAAACCTTACATACCTTGAGACCTGGTGAAGGCGTGAATCAAATGTTAATGAATTAAAGACAGGTATACTGATATCAAATCCTGGACGATACGTCCATGTTGAGAAACTACCACCAGCTAGAATTGCTCTATCAGTATGAACATCCAAGGTTGTGTTGAAGTCAGGTTCTTGACCAGGAAGCATGTTGAATATTAGATGGTTTTTGCCTTCAAGTTTTTTCCAACTAAGGAAGTTTAGAAGTAGGAATAATGGTAATTAATTATGGTAAAAAAAAGTAGGAAATTTGCTGTTAAAAATTTCTGTGAAAAGATTAAAGCTAGCCCAATTTTAAAGAAACACTTTCATATAAATTAAAGTGCCTATATCATAGTTGGGGATTTTACATATTTAGGATATTTGGCAAAAAAATCCATAAAGATGAAATTTTAGGAAAAGAAGATATATTACAAATCTTCTCAGAATGTTCCAGTTAGTATAGGAAAAAAATTGTTTACTTAGTGCATTGTTGAGATTTTTTAAAGTCTGTTTTTGTTGTTATCTATTGGTGCAATTACCAGTACAGGAAAGTAATGACTGCTAGAAAGAGCATTTCAACTACATAGTAATTAAAACACACCATTTCACTGGAAGTAGTGTTTGCTAAAAGGAAGGACTCAACTCAAAGTATTGTAAAAATTATGATTTTCTGGACAAAAAATAGGGGTCGACTAATACACAATATTGATGTATACACAGCAAAAACTGCAAAATGCTATACTTTTGAATTCTCCCAAACTCACTCAAGTAGGTGTGTTTACATCAAGCTATATAAATATGAAGCAGCACTTTTATGAAATAACATTAAGAAGTGTAATCACAACGGTGTTTGTATAGCTCAATATAAACATGGTAACTAACCAATCACAATGTACACCTACATGTAAGATGCAGCCTATTCCATAAATATTATATACAAAGATGGCACAAACTTTGCCATATTCACATATAAAACATGCAGTAATAGGCTAAGATTGATATAGGAACATAGCTCTTAGCCATTCACATGCATATTTTCAAAACGTATTTTTTTTAGAATATCAAATTGTCACAATTATTAAAACTCGCTTTAGAACAAAATTGTAACAAGTTTGCGACATTTTTAATTACATTATAATTGAATTTGAATAATTCATATTTTTCGTTAACTTACCTTGCCAAACTACTCAGGATTCTTCCTGCATTGTTCAAATCAATCCGTCTTTGATTCAGAGTGTCGATTGGGGGAACTATAATACAAGCATTGTCCATATTCGGTGTATAATAACTACTTCTTCTCAACGCTGTCATGAATTCGTAAAACTCACGCGAAAAGGATGGAGATAGTTGATCCCCATTTTCATCGAAGTAGTTCGTAAACGGATACACGTAGACACTTATTTTACTCTCTTCGTTATAACCACAACGATAGATATTAAAACATTCATTGGTATGCATCCGACAACGTTCAAACGACGGCGAAGATGATGGAATGTTGAAGGGAATAGTTTGAGATAAGACATCTTCTCCATCGCTTTCCTCCGGGCCTGAAGCTTTTCCGTTTTTTAATCTTAAAAAAGTCACCAAAACAGCTAATCCTAAGAGAAAGGCGAGCAAGTACAGCCATCTGTGTTTAAAGTTCATCCGTCGTAGGGCCATCTTGATTGAGACAAATCCTCGTGTGCTTTTTGATTTACGCTTGATCCATTAAAACGTTCCGTCCTTCGCTGATTACAGTTTAACCAGCCGCGTTTTACAAATAATCGTCCTTTAGCTTATTGTATGCATATTATTATCATCTCGCTTTAAAAACTATTGAAGTTTACAGACTAAACATTCATGTTGGCAGCCATGATCTACCAGTCGGCTGTTTCTTTAAATTGAGCAGGGGGGTTCGAAGAAACGAAAGAGGTTTTGCGAATTTATACAAATATAATAATAAAATTATAAAATTGTCCTTTAAATAGTCGGTATGACGGTATAATGCAAAACTGTTGTTCAAAATTAATTCTGGGACAATCTAGTACATTTATTTCATAGTTTTTGAGGAATTAGGGGGAAATATTTCAAATTTCAAAAAGCACTCTTTCACAGAATGAATCGTGGTTTGAACTTTGGACCCTTTGAGGTCGTCACTAAAAGGCATAACCCAAAAGGACCCCCTCCAGCTGGCGTCTTTCCGTGGCCTTTCCAAAATTTAACATGTCGTCAAATTTGTTTTTCCAAATTTGTCGCCAAGTTTCAATGAGTTTCAAGATTTTGTTAAAAATATCGAAGCCCAGACTACTACTTTGAAAAAGCCCATAACATTGAAGAAATGGAAAAATGAAAATAATTATTGAACCAACGTTTCGTCGGTCGCTACATGCAACATCTTCAGAGTGACTAATAAAGTTATCACAAATACATAGACTTTAATTATATACATGAAACATTTTCTTATTTATTATATAGATGCGAGTGTTTTACTAGGAAATATATAGTGTCGTATTTTCCATATCCTCACTAGTGAAGATATCGATGACGTCATTTAGAATTTTACCGCTTTTTGCATTGAATCTATATAATAAAAAGAACATTACACGGTGGCTTGAAGATATGAATTTTATCTTCTCGTGGCAAAAACAATATTTTACTCATTCGCTACGCTCATTCGTAAAATATTGTTTTCCCCCACTCGAAG
Organism: Paragorgia papillata; assembly: GCA_035771165.1. NCBI lineage: Eukaryota > Metazoa > Cnidaria > Anthozoa > Scleralcyonacea > Coralliidae > Paragorgia > Paragorgia papillata. The sequence continues at coordinate 3,570,091 of JAWNZC010000419.1, forward strand.
ATAAAATTCATATCTTCGCGCCGCCGTGTAATATCCTCTATATACATAAGGTTACTAATTAAGACAACAAGTATAAAATTATAAATAATGGTTAAATATTGAAATTACAAAACAACAGTTTAAAATTTGAAAATTTAAATTTACGAACGATAAATATAGGAATTTAATAAGGTGTACAAAAATAGAGTGTGGATAGAGTTACAAAATAAACGAAATAAGATAAAGAGATTGTGTGAGGTAAATTGACTTCAGGATTTTATCAATTTTCTGGATAACCAAACCACAACAAAAAGTATATTGCAAATAATTGTAACGGCATATTTTAGAAAAGTTTAAGACCTTTTGAGTCATCTGTTTTAGTGACTACCGAACTTTGAACAGACCGGAACTCCCCCTGATGTCAACTTCCGGTCGTTCTAAAGATGGCGGACAAGTATGTTGTCTTTTCGATCTGAAAGTACAATCGTAAACTCTTTAAAATCATGGGACAGGAACAAAGCAATGGACAGAAGTCAAGCAGACCTTCAGAAGTGTCGCCTGTGGGTGACATAGTTGTTGTTAAAAGCGGAAAAAATAAACAACAAATAAACAAAGATCCCGACCTCGTCAAACTAGAGAAAATCACAAATTTCTATCCACTGATGAAAAGCTCTTTAAATTTTCCTTCGATGGCAACTGACTTTGATGTAATGAACAAGCTCGACGTTCGTCCTGCGCGGGCCTTATGTGCGAGATACGAGACTCATTTGAAGTTATGTGCCGAAGCTGTTGCATTCGACCAAGATGCTATCACTCATCGCCTCAAAGAGTTGGACAGTTATTCAACGTCGGTCTTACGAGACGTTAACAATAGATATAAGGAGCTTCAGAGTCAGATGCATATGATTGAGACGGTGGAAGACGTGAAAAGAAATATTGACCGCGTAGAATTGACATTACAGCAAATTGTTCCTCTAATGGAAAACCTGAATAGTATGTTACCAGAAGATCAACGAATGGACTCGTTTTTGAAGTCTGACTGAGAAATAACTTAGTGCACTATGTAGTTTTTTATTAGGATTTTTTGTAATTAAATAATTATTTAGTTTAATAGGTTTAGGTGAAAATAAATGTAAATATTATAATGTAATATTAATATGCTTTCTATTACAAAGCTTTCAGTATGATTTCAACAATAAATAATAAACGTGGTGTCTCCACAAATTCTCGCTTACTAGAATTTCTCACCATGGAAACATTGAAGGACTAATTAATCAAGTTTTTTCGAGTTTTCTCTGAGTTTAACTTACGACAACTTGTACATGCAGTAAAAACATACGAAAAAACTTTACCAACTCAAGCTGAATACACTAAAGCCGTGTTTACACTGCAAACCATGGGAAATGTGTCGTGTTTGGCCAGCCCAAAGGACGTGTTTACACTGCCAAAAAGTAGGCCAAAGTTAGGGCAAGGCCAGGCCAAGGCTTGCAGTATAAACACGCCTTAATAACATACTAATTAATCATTCTCCCTTTGATGAGTAAAATCGTCTGGCATTTATAGACAGATGAGTAAAAAAATAAAGGAATGGCATAATATTAACATTGACAATTACAGATTTAGTGGCAAAATTTGAAACGCAAATGTTCCCAACACAATTCTTTGGGAGACAGGCAAATTTATTAATGTACAATTCAGTCAAAATAAAACATTTTTGCCTGCATTTACATGTAAACTTTTACTATAACTATATGTTTTGAAAGAGGTCCGTCTTATTTGAGAAATTCAAAACTGATAATAGTCTGATGCAGAAACTAGTACACTCTATCTGTATTGTTGAATAGTTTGCAAAAAACATTTAATCCTAAACTTAAGCAACATTGTGTGAACCGTTCCAGCATATTAATAAATGGTTTTTCTTCTGAAATATGCAGGTCTAAGCCTTTGCTAATTTAAAGAGATCTGCTCAGAAACGTCAGTATTTCGTAACTTCATGTCAAGATGTACTTGAGTCCACTATATCCTTGCAAGATGAAGTACTTACTTGCGCCAGCAATAGATTGCGGTCTGGGAACGAGACTGATTTCCATGAAAGCCTCAAATCTTGCAATCTGATTGGCTATTCCCATTCCCTTTGAATTAACCGCGAACTATTCCCACAATTCTTTTAGGGCTTTTGTACACATGTTAATGTTTTGTCCTCCATCTTTGTTTTTGTGAATCGTTCTTGTTTCAAATTTTCGAGTTTTGTCAACATTTTGAGCCATATTTTTTCGTTGAATACGAGTCAGTAGCAAAGCAGGTAAGTTGTGCACCCTTTAGCTGGAAACAATAAGGCAATTTTCTCAAGAAAAACGACGTTTATAAATGCGTCTAAATTTATAGTCAACACGGGATTGTTACTTTAGCAACTATTTTATTTTCTCGTATTAAGGTTGAGATGTCTTACCGTAGTAAGACGGAGAGAGGTCAAAAGGCTGAACAGAGGCTGCTAGCTGATCCCTATGATACTGAATCATGGAATGTCTTATTGAGAGAAGCCCAGGTAATATCTAGAGCTGGGTGTTTGTTTATTAATATATAGTTGATGAGATCTAGTATCACTGTGTTGGAGTACTTCAAATATTAATAAGTTTAAAAGCAATATATATATATATATATATATATATATATATACACACACACATACACATACACATACACACACACACACACATATGATCCCGTTTAGGGTGAAACCTCTGGTAGCGAAGACTTTAAGGTAAAACTATACTTTATACTTTATATATATATATATATATATATCTTGATACGATCTTCAGGCAACTGTATGCGATTGATTGTCCTCACATCTTGAGACGATCTTCAGGCAACTGTATGTGATTGACATACTGTATGCTCAATTGCATACAGTGCCTGGAGATCATCTCAAGACGTGAGGCGTGCAACTCAGAGTAGCAACAACTACATTTTAGGATTCAAACTGTTATTTCGCTCTACCAAACACCTGGTATTGAGCATTCTTCAATCTACTACAAACATAACACATTGGTAATATATATATATATATATATATATATATCGAATGATTACAATAATCATTTGAAATCATCATGTACGAAGACTGTTGTCTAGATATTGAAGAAACTAGTCTGTTTCAAAATATCAAGTAGCTTAAGTACTATATTTTATTTATATCGATATTTATATTGAATGGTTTAAGGTATTTTATGAGTTTCAGATGTATTTTTCCAAGCTGATGGGAGAAGGTGTATTTCATTGCCCATATATGGAAAAATGGCACCATTGTTATATAATAATAAATATATATTCAATTTTTTAATTAAATATAACCTACGTTTGAGAATATGGAAAGAAAGTGCAGAGATTTAATAAAAATATAGCCTAACCCAAAAATTGTCTTATATTTACTTTTAAAAATGTTCACTGTCTGTAACTTATCAGTGGTGTTGGCAGCCAATGGAGTGTGACTAAAAGTTGTGTGTTGACAAAAAGCTGAACAGTGGCTGCTCCAATTCATGCTACTTATTTTCATGCCAACTCTGGGTACCGGTATACAGATACACCTGTATACAGAAGCATTCAGTGACAAATATTATTATTTATTATATGGCATGGATTACTTCTGGTAAAATCACGTGCTGTGATTGGTTGCTGACAGGGTGAGATTTCTCCATAATGCCCACGGGCATTATGAAAATTGTTAATGCCCTACGATTGGAAACAAACAAAAAATCCTAATAAGAAACTTTTATTGCCGAAAAACGGCGAAAATAGATGAAATAGATGATGATGAACATTATAAAAGTAAATTCTAGTATCCAGACGAGAAAGAAACAGAAGAAAACAACACTAGTTCAGTGTTTTGACGAAGTTAAAGGAAGCAAAGACCAAGAAATACAAGACTGATTTTGAAATAATTAATATTTTGCGGTATAATAAACTACTTAATAACCTCAACCGTTCGGTCTTTACGGTAAAATATTAAACTTCGGTCTTGAGCGTATTAACGTCACTATCATTCAGTCAATACAGCAAGACCTCGGTTTAGTATTTTACTGTAAAGACCTCACTCTTGGTTATTAAGTAGTTAATAGTAATTTTCATATTTTAGTCTATGTCAATTGACAATGGTCGACTACTATATGAAAGACTTGTGGATCGATTTCCAACCTGTGGACGATATTGGAGGCTTTACATAGAACAAGAGGTTTTTAGTATTTTTAATATTTTTATACAATAACTATGAATCTAGTTTCTATCCCTTAAACAGTGTTCTCAGTTTTCTTTTAACCTTCTATAGCCCAGTTGACCACTTTTGAGTCTTATTCTGGTTTGCATCAGACAAAGTTGTTTACGTATAACATAGAGGAAGATCTGGGCTATATAAATGGTTAAATGAAACACTGACTCTTTTGTTTTTTTGCATTGAAATTAAACTGTGCCCAAATTTTTACAGGGATGATTTGCATTTTGCCAACACCTGGTGTATTCTCATCCTAGCCTGTTGGTGCTGCAAACTGCTGCTGCAAAATGCTATGTCATTACATGTGTTTTTGTGTAGCACTTAATAGCTCAGGTTTTAGTGAGTGCTATAGAGTCGATTCCCTTTGAAAACATTACTTTGTGAAAACTACAATTAGTTTATGCTTGCTAAAAAGTCATATGCTAGGAGTCTTGGGGGGTATTGGTTTTCGTAAATATTTTTCACAATGTGTTAACTTATTTTCTGGCTACATTATAGCATATTATAGCATTGCTGTATTTCTAATGAATATTAAATGGTATTTTCGAAAAGCTGTGACTGGTTCTTATGCTCTTTGTGTCTTGTGTCATTTCATTGCCAGAAAAAAACAAACTAAAAAAAACAAACAAACTTGCAGCTATAAACAAAACTGGTTTGTGTGGTCTAATATTATAGTTAGTGACTCGTTGTTGTGTGTGTCTTTTTTTGTCTATTCTCTAACAATAAGGGTGTAACAATACATTGGGTCTAAATTTAATCAAGGCTAAGATTATATTCTCATGCATGATGGTGGTTGTACATGCAAGAAACCTCTACTCATGTGCGGCTAATCTAAGATAACCTGTATAAGACATCATCAAGGATTTCATTAGAAGACCGCAACTGTCAAATTAGGGTGGTACCCGATTCCCTTACCTTGAATCTCCACTAGATGGATGTCCATCTAAAATATTGCGCACTTGACTTTTTTCTTTGTGTGTGAAACGAAGTATACAAAACTATATCCATTGTGTACAACAGGAATGTAGAACATTTGACTATTTATGCCTAGTGAAAATCTAGCTTAAAGGTGTGCGTCGGATCGGATTGTCTCCTTATAATCCGAGGATTTGCCTAAGCTATCAATCCGAATCCGATCCGAAGCCATTAAATCGTAGGCGATCCGATCCGCTCAAATCCGCTCGGGAAAAAATTTAAAACTCCGGAAATATGTGGAAATAGTTTCACGAATTTTTCAAGAAGAAAACCAAATAATGAACAAATAAATTTAAGAAAACTATTACACAACTTGGAACGTGCTTGATTTGTGTGCTGTTGAAATGTCAAACTCGTGTATTTGACGCATCCACAAAAGACGTGCCGTGTACGCAATGGAACCAACACCATACGCTAATTGACATCATGCAGAAACAGAAAATTACTGAAACACGGTTTCAGAAACAAAAGTTTCCAGTATATGTCGAAAAGTTTCCGAAACTTTGTTTTAGCAAGTTTCCCGGAACCGAGTTTCTCAGATTAGAGCACTGTTCTATTTCTTGAAACAAGTTTTGGAAACTTTTTTGAAAATGTGTTTCGGAAATTTGTTTGAACTCAAAATTTAGAATGTTCTGCTATTTTTCTTTACAATTGTTGTTTTGATGATATGTGATCTCTTGCATGAGACTGGTATTTAAAATGTGCGTTCGCCGTTCGGGTCTCAAACAGATAAAAAGGTTCCGGGGTAGTAACTTTATCGAAACGTACAGGTTGTAACAAGTCTGCAAGCAGCCTTATTTCAAATTGTCATCCAGATGACACCAGAATGCGTTTGCACTGCTTGCTCTGGTTGAATGCAAGTTTGTAGCAAGTTGTTCTGATCAACAAGCATATCCTAAGTATACAGTAGGTTAGTTACCGAACCCGAGGTAAATACTGTACGTCAGTTATATTCACCGAGGGCCGGAGGTTGAGGTAACTAACCTACTTAGTTCAAGATCACAGAGGTTGCCTAAGAAAGCTGAGATACTGAGTTCGTTATCACAGAGGTTGTCTAAAAAACACTTCGGTCGCGATGATAAATCCTTTATCACATTTGTGACCATTGATTAAAGCTTGTTTTCCCAAACACGCATAAATCAAGTTAATTGCCCCGGGCTAATGTATATTAGCTTGATTTATGCGTGGTTGGGAGTAACTATTAGAAATAAACAACCGCGGTACATCCAAGAAAACCGAGGTGATCGTGAACTAAGTTGTTCCAACAACTTATTGCAGCATTGTTTGTGACAAGTAACAACAATTTGGCGACAGCAAACTTGTGGCAGCTTCATCAAACAGCGCCAGTGTTACAACTTGTTCGCAGAATTGTTACAAGCTTGTTGCGAACGCACACACAAGTTGTGAGATTTTTAATAGGGGCTTTAAGATGCTGGGACGACGACGGCGGTTAAAACGCAAGATAAGTTTTACAATTTAAAGAAGTCACGGTTAACTGACTATTATATTTGGTATTTGAAGCTAGTTTAACGACTTCCAAAACGCAACCAGTATTGCTAAAATGATTGTAGTGTCCGTATTGAAGTCAATCTCAAGCAACAGTTCGGCATCTTTTGGCCGTTGACGTCGTCCTGAAGACGTGAAAATGCTCGAAGTGGCGTTGTATAAAGAACGAGGACGGTGTTGAGATTACTCTTGGGACTAAAATTATTCATTCTCTTTGTTTGGCAAAAATAATTATTTTGTTTAGAGGACGTTGTCGTTGAGGTTGACGTCGTAGATCTTAAAGTCCCTAAAAACACGCAAATTGTAACAAGTCTGTTAGCACCTTTCTTAAAACCTGTCAACCAGCTGGTATTAGAATGCATTCACACTGCTTGCTCCCGTTTGCTGAGACAACTCTGCAACAAGTTGTCCACAAGTTGCTGTGATCAACAAATCTGGTACAGGTTGTTCCAACAACTTGCTGCAACATTGTTTGTAACAAGTTGTTGGAATAAACAAGTCTGTCGCAAGTTGGTGGAGCAACTTGCTGCAGCATTGTTTGTAATAAGTGCTATTATCAACAAACCTGTCACAGATTGTTCCAATAACTTATTGCAGCATTGTTTGTAACAAATTGTTGTGACAACAAGCCTCTCACGGATTGTTCCAACAACTTGCTGTGGCATTGTTTGTAACAAGTTGTTGTGTTCAACATTTCTGTTGCAGGTTGTTCGAACAACTTACTGCAGCATTAGCCTGTCACAAATTGCTCGAACAACTTGCTGCAGCGTTGTTTCTAACAAGTGCTGTTATCAACAAACCTGTCACAGATTGTTCCAATAACTTATTGCAGCATTGTTTGTAACAAATTGTTGTGACAACAAGCCTCTCACGGATTGTTCCAACAACTGTCTGTGGCATTGTTTGTAACAAGTTGTTGTGATCAACAAGTCTGTCACAGGTTGTTCCAACAACTTGCTGTGGCATTGTTTGTAACAAGTTGTTGTGATCAACAAGTCTGTCACAGATTGTTCCAACAACTTGCTGTGCCATCGTTTGTAACAAGTTGTTGTGATAAACAAGCATGTCACAGGATGTTCCAACAACTTGCTGTGGCATTGTTTGTAACAAGTTGTTGTGGTCAACAACCCTGTCACAGGATGTTCCAACAACTTGCTGTGGCATTGTTTGTAACAAGTTGCTGCAAGGTTGACAACAACAAACTTGTAGCAACTTCATCAAATAACGTCATTATTACAACAAGTTCACAAACTTGTTACAAGCCTGCATGTTGCGAAAACATCTTGAGATAACCTTGTTATGCAACTGAACTTGTCATCTTGCAACAATTGTGCACAAGTAAACTCAGAGAAAAACTCTGAGCTCCAGACGGGACTCGAACCCACAACCTTCCCAAGTACTTGTGACAAACCTTCCCAACCTTCACAAATACTTGTGACAAACGTACGGATTGACTAGTTCCCAGGCGTATAAATATCGAAAACAACCTCGGTCTACCATCTGGCTGGCATTCGGAAAGTTGTGGTTTCGAGTCCCGCCTGGAGCTCTGAGTTTACTTACGACAGCTTGTACAGCAACAATCATACGAAAAAACTTTACCAACTCAAGCTGAAAACACTAATAACGTACAATTGTTCACAAGTTTGTAACAAGTTGTAGTGATCAACAAGCCTGTCGCAGATCGTTCCAACAACTTTCTGCAGCATTTTTTGTAACAAGTTGCTACAAGACAACAATAAGTTTCCAGAAGCTTATGCGTTTTTATTAACGCGAGGGAGAAACCCGCCGGGAGAGATGAGTGTGTTGAGGGAGATTAGAGGCATGTTTCGATCAACAAAAGAGAGCAACAGCTTTATGAATGACAGCATACATAACTCGCTCGCAGACCTGTTGCGAATAATATAATAAACGGTTTATTAACCTTGTTTACTCGGTCTGTGCAGGAGTATATTAAGCCCTAATCAAACGAGAACGCAAGTCATCGCAAGTTGGCAGTCAGAATTTCTGTGGCGGTCATTCAGACACCCAAATTAACAAAATAAAGGTTTCATGAGTGTTTTAAACAAGTTTTAACTTTGTCACGGTACATGATATTTTTGGGAAACTATTCAGAGCGGCTGGCTGAGATAGCGTGACTCCTAACTTGCGATAACTTGCGTTCTCGTTTGATTAGGGCTTTAGGCTTCGGTCTTTTTTGTACGCTGTCAAGACCTTATTCTGAAATTCTCGGTTAATAATCTCATTATTCTGTGCTGCCGTATAGAACGCGCCAAATGACATAACACATTGTCTTTGGGCCCACGAATCGGGATTGGTTAAGCTAAAGTTGATTTTGGGGAGGGGAAGACCGGGGACATATGGGGGAACCCTCTGTGCACAAAAGAGAACCAACAACTCTACTCGCATGCATGAGTTCCAAGCTCAGACAAGCGGTCACCCATCCAAGTAACCCGTCTAACTGGGCTTAATAAAAGTAGTGTGCTGCGTAGGCAGTGTAGAAACAACAATCGAAATATAGTAAGGTTAGATATACTGCCGAAACAGAGAACGTAGGAGTCTAACGTTTCGAGCGAAGGCCTCTCGTCAGAGAGAAACGTGACGAAGGGCCTTCGCTCGAAACGTTAGACTCCTACGTTTTCTGTTTCGGCAGTATATCTAACCTTACTATATTTTAACTGGGCTTAACTTTGGTTCGCAGTGGCGAGAGACAGTTCGCTAAACACTAACCAAAAACTCTACTCAAATGAATCCCAAGCTCGGTCAGGCGGTCACTCATCTGAGTACTATAACCTCGTCTAACCGTGCTTAACTCCAGTGTTCAGCGGTAAAAGGCAGCGCGCTAACAGCACACGCCATCCGTGCCCTCCTCTCTCAACGCCAACCTAAGACTAGTTAGAGTTGTAAATTATACAGTTCCAGTTATATTCACAATCGTATTAGTTAGTTCCACGACATATTATATTCGTTTTTCTCTGGCTAACACCACACGAGTTTATTGGCTGTGGGACACGTCTCAGACACAAATGAGGTGATTATTTAAGAAATAGAAAATATTTTTCGTGCATATAATGAAAATTTGGGGAGAACATGAAATAACGGTGGGTTATTGTTATAATACTGAGCTGCTTTGTTGTTGTTTTTTTCTTTTGTTGTTGTTGTTGTTTTTCCTTTTCTTCTACTTCTTCCTCTTTATTTTTTCTTTTCCTTCTCCTTTTTTTGTTATTGTTGTTGCTGTTACTGTTGTTGTTATTGTTTTTCTTTTTGTTGTTTTTCTTGCTGCTCTTGTTAGTTAGTGATGGTGGTGTTCATTTTCGTCTTTGTCTATTTCTTATCCTACGCAGTTTTTGGTTGTGTTTTTTTAATTATGTTTATCACAACAAATAAGATCAAATTACCTGACAACCTTACCTGCAGGACCTCTTGCATACGAGCGTAAACTTTCGTAAAATAATTGTATTTAAATATATTCTTGCAGATGAAAAGCAAAAATTATGATAAAATTGAACAGGTAAGCGCAAAAAAAAAGTTGCACGATACTCTAAATCATTAGAAATTGCATATTTTTTCGCATGAAAACTTTTGCCCCACTGCAGATCTGAGAACTATGCCATACTAATGTAATAAACTAGGAAATTCAGACCTGCACTATATACAAAAAAAAAATTTATGAGAAAAACTGAGAAAACCCAAAATTTGATACATTTCTACATGGTGTGGTGCCCTAAAAATTAACAAATATCAAATTACATATATATATACTATCATATACATATTACTATATCACATCTACTGTACTACTATATCGCTTATTATATCACTTATTATATCACTTATTACAAGTACGGTCTTCACGATTACACTAACACACTCCCGCACGTACAGTTAATATTAACAACAAATTCTGGAGTTCTGCAAGATCTCTAACAGAACTACAATGTAAAATATTGAGCGCCAGGTAGATATAATATCAGTATTGAATGTGTTCCGAATATCAACATAATACAATTGAGGCCAAAAATAGCGTGACGTAAACAGGACTATGAAATTTGTAGAATCATTGTAAGAGTACACGTCTTTCGGTATCCTTTGAAGATAAATCGGTTGTAACAGTACATTGTAAAATAATTGTCGAACATGCAGCTCGAGAAAACAGGGAAGTCATTTTGGTGCTTGACAAATTGAATGATACTGGAGTTCAAACTCTTGTTATATCCTTGTATAGTTGTTTCAACGATGTCTTATGAAAGTTTTAAATGTCGATTTATGGAAATCTTATTTACATTATGTCAAAGAAACCAAAGGCTCTTTGCCTTCGTTTAGGTAAGTAATAATAATTAATAACAGTGGCACCAGCAACAAAAACAGCATTAACAACAACAGCGCCCAACTGTAACATTAACACTAACTACAACAGCAGTAGTAGCAGCAAGAACACCAACAACAATACCAACAATGACAGGAACGATGCTAATGACAACAATAATACCAATTAACAACAACAACGACAACAACAACAACAACAACAACAACAAGACAGCATCAACAAAACAGCAGGGAAAAGAACAGCAACAACAACAACAACAACAACAACAACAACAAGACAACAACAACAGCAACAAGACATCAACAACAACAACAACAACAACAAGACAGCAACAACAACAACAACAACAACAAGACAGCAACAACAACAACAACAAGACAGCAACAACAACAACAACAACAACAACAACAACAACAACAACAACAAGACAGCAACAACAACAAAAACAACAACAAGACAGCAGCAACAACAACAACAACAACAACAACAACAACAACAACAACAACAAGACAGCAACAACAACAAGACAGCAACAACAAGAAGACAGCAACAACAACAACAAGACAGCAACAACAACAACAACAACAACAAGACAGCAACAACAACAAAACCAACAACAAGACAGGAACAACAACAACACAACAACAACAACAACAACAACAACAACAACAACAACAAGCCAGCAGCAACAACAACAACAAGACAGCAGCAACAACAACACGACAGCAACAACAACAATAACAACAACAACAACAACAACAACAACAACAACAACAACAACAAGACAGCAACAACAACAACAACAACAACAACAACAACAACAACAACAACAAGACAGCAGCAACAACAACAAGACAGCAACAACAACAACAACAACAACAACAACAACAACAACAACAACAACAACAACAAGACAGCAACAACAGCAACAACAACAACAACAACAACAAGACAGCAGGAAAAAGAACAGCAAGAACAACAACAATACAACAGCAAAAACAACAATTACACCACCAACAACAACAGCAGCAGCAGCAATTAACACAACAGTCTTTCATGACGAGGGTACTTGAATCAGTTAAACGTTGTTTTTTATCAAGGTCTATAAATAAAAGGAATAACACTAGTTACGAGAATTTTGATAGCAGATAAAAATTATACATCATTGCCAATACCTAATATATAATGTGCCGATTAAAATCACTGGGATGTATCCCGAATAGCAATCCTGAAACCATTTGGTACATCTTAAGTATTTTATTCGATTTTTAAATGAAAAGCATACTTTATGTTTTCTTCTTTTCTAGAGAAAAAATGACGCAGGCGTTTGAGTTTGCTTTGGATAAAGTGGGATTGGATTTTAATTCTTATCAAGTATTGCTTTATGATTTTCTTTCTACAATTCTTATCTTATCAACATTTGTACCTAGCGATACAGGAGAAGTAACAATAGGACTCTAGGTCCCTTTCTGGCCTTTCTGCCATTTTTGTTTTTTGACACGTTTGTGGTATCTCTCTGTTTGTTTTATTTTTTCACCTACAGTAATACATTTGCCAAACGTTTAGGTTAGAAATTATACTGAAAACTTTATTTTTTTGCCCAGCAACACCCATATATCTAAAGAAAGTAGTGTAGATTATTTTTGTTTTGTTTTAGATTTGGTCAGATTACATTGCCTTCTTAAAAGCTGGGTACGTTATCGTGGCCACAAACCTATACAGACGTATATATATATATTGATTACTTCCTGCTAAATGCTGCGTGCGATTTTTAGTCCCGAGTTACAACGAATTAATAAAACCGTACAAAGCATTTAGTGTAATGTAATGTAATGTAATGTGCATATTATATAAGTACTGAGATTGCTGAGGACCAATAAGGGCGAAGTATAACTTAAACACTCTTCAGCACACGCTCTTTGTCAAAAGTGTACGTTGTTTACAATATAAGTGCTTTTTACCATGTGGTTTTTGCTATAATTATCCACAATTAAGTTCTTGCATGTTCATTATATTTGCGTTGTCTGGAAAACCTAGCGGTTATTTTAGCTTCCAGGCTCCAACATATTTAAATATTAATTAATATTTATTTAATATATTATGTATATACATAGAAAGCAACTGTATTTATGTGTAAGCAAATAAAAGCTGATTCTGATTCTGAAAATATATTAAATACAAGACTTGTATTTTTATTTCTTTTTTTGTGTCTACCGTTTGAATTTATGTCTTGCCTACCTTGCTGTTTTGTCACAGAGAGGCCAGTGGTTCTTACGCCGAAAATCAAAAAATTATGGTGCTGCGAAAAGTTTATCAGGTATGCCACAGAAGAAAGGAATTCCTTGGCTCGAATGCTATTGATTTTTGGTTATAAAAATATATTTTTAAGAAATATATGTCTCAGGTTTGCACTTAATGTTTATAGAGAGCTGTGTTTACACCGATTAATAATTTAGAGGCACTTTGGAGAGAATATACGACTTTTGAACAGGTATTATAGTAACTGAAGTTTATCTCTTTTTTTCTCCTGCTCCTATTCTTATTTCTTCTTTGTCATCTTCATCTTCTTCTTCATTATCATCCTCCTTGTCATCATATCATCGTTATCATTATCATCATCATTGTCATCATTGTCCTCATTCTCATCATCAGCAGCATCATCGTCGTCAACATTCACCATCATCATCGTCATTACCATCATCACCATCATCATAATCATCACCGCCACCATCAACATTATCACTACAACTATCATCATCATCATAGTCGTTATCGTTATCATTATCACGACCACCATCATCATCAACATTCATCACTGCCATCATCATGACCTGATCACATCATCACCATCACCATCATAATCACCATAAGCACCATCATCATTATCATCACCACCACCATCATCATCACCATCATCTCTTTGTGGTGTGATATATTGCCTTTGCATTTATTTCTTCAGAGCGTAAACAAGATTTTAGCTAAGAAACTTGTTGACGACAAAACACGTGAATACATGAACGGCAGACGAGGAGCTAAGGTGAGTGATGCTATATTGGCTTACTCAATATACACTATATACTGTAGATCTACCAATCAAACACTAACTCCAGGAAATCTGCTTTGATGAATAATAAAAACGTGGGTTCTTGGAGTGGTGTGTCTTTATTCAATTAACTCTATTCCTTTTATGTTCAGGAATACGAGGCCATAACAAGAAACCTCTTACGAGGAAACCCTTCAGTACCATGCCAAGGAACGCCTGCAGAACTAAAACAGGTACAGTGTGGTAGGTGTGAAGATGTACATGCATGCGGTACACAGTGAGACTCCATTCTCTATATCTCTGGAAAGCCAACTTGAGTAGTTGAGTTATTAAAATAAATTTTTGACAGCTTTCAGTCATTAAAGTAATCGTATTCTGTTGTTTTCTCAAACAAGCGCCAATTATCATTTTTTAAATATTGTACCTACAATTTTTAGCTTCAGTTGTGGAACAAGTATCTTGCTTGGGAGAAAAGCAATCCACTAAGAACCGAAGATCATTCTTTACTAACCAAACGCAGTAAGCAAAGCACTTTGTAACTACCTCTGTTTTGACAGAATAATTTTGTAGTAGAGACCTTTCGTCCGGTTAAAGTGCCTATGAAACGAAAATTAAGTCTGTTTAATATTTGAAAGAATACTTAAAATAAGAAAGTAATATCTTTTGCAGTTTTTCGTCGTCTTGCTTCGTTGTTGAGATATTTCAGTTTGTTTGATATGTAAATGTCACATGTTGTGACGTACATGTTTGATAATAGCAAAGATATAACTTTCTCCAATAACTCATTATGTACGGATGGCGTGTGCTGTTAGGGCGCTGCCTCTCACCAATAGTTAAGCCCGGTCAGATGGGGTTAGTACTTGGATGGGTGACCGTCTGGGAACAACCCCGTTCTCGAGCTTGCGTGAGACTCATGCGAGTATAGAGTTTAGTTGGTCTCTCCTGTGCTTCGAGGGTTTTTCGCCGGGTTCTCCGGTTTTCCTCCCTCCGTAAAATCAACACCTAGGGCTTAGCTGGGATCGGTGGTCTGAACTGTGTCGTGTGGCGGCTGCTTAATGCGCCTTTGATATGCATGCCTCGACACGGCCACGTTGAAAAATCCTTAGGAGAAATTTGATTGTAAAGATACACGTTTGATGTATTCTCATTAATAAAGACCATTATTATTTACATGTCAAACAAACTGAAATATCTCAACAACGAAACAAGGAAACAAAAAGTGCAAAAGATGTTACTTTGCCATTTGTTCTTTCAAATAAGACAGACCTAATTTTAATGTAGTTACTAGTAATGTATTGCACTGTAATCGACTCCAACACACTGTACTTTTTTTGCTTTAGTTATGTATGCTTACGAACAAGCGCTATTGTGTCTGGGTTTCTATCCGAACATGTGGTATCAAGCTGCGATGTATTTAGATGACAGAAGCAAACAACTGTTAGAGAGAGGGGTGAGTTACTCAAGTACTTTCTAATCAAACAACCATGCCGAAGTAAGGGGAAGTTTAAGGTTAACGTTTAAGGAAAAAGCAACTTTAAAGTGCTTATATCACTTGTGGGGTTTTAACGTATTTGAATAGAGCAAAAAAGTTAGTTAATAAGTTATTTTGCCGTTTTTGATTTACATTAATAGTTTCTGAGATATAAGCCTTTAAACATGCCAATTTCGGCTTTTCGCCAAAAGTTTCCGTCGTTCATTTTTAAGCACGGGGGCCTGGGACTCAGGAACCTAAGCCGACCGTCTTCTTAGTTGGAACTCTCGTGCGTACTGGAAAACGGGCGTGAGCTCGACATTTCGATTTTTCAGTCAAATATATGTATTTTTGTGAACCAATAAGCCGAAACGTAGTTGTTTTGAATTGACTCGTTCCTGAGACCCAAATGTGTTTTTTTCTTCTGTAGGATCAACAGAATGGTAAAGTGATGGCAGAAGAAGCCAGTTCAGTGTACGAAAGAGCGACTTCAGGACCACTAAAGAATAACATTATGCTACATTTTGCTTGGGCAGATTTTCTTGAGGTATGAACCACTTTTGGAGAAATTACGTCGAAATTCATGTGTTATGTGGATCAGTGGTCTGGATTGTAACGTATACATAGATAAATAAATAAATAAATGGTTTATTTCAAATATAAAATGGCACCTTCAAGGTGAAATACTTTATATTTACAGAATGGATGTTAAATAGATAATCAAAGAGCTAAAAACTAACTACGACTAAAATTTAACTACAGGTTATTGATTTAAATTAAAGTGTTTTATGAGAAAATCGAGGTTAAAGTTTGCTTAATTTATATAATTTCTTCTTCCGATATCGAAACCACGGACACGGCGCTAATTTCCTTTGTGTTTTCCTCATGAATTATAAATAAGTTTGAGCTCAAAGTATGAACAACGGCTTCTTGCCAAGTTCTCACATTGATTTATTTTATTGATTTTAGGGTCGAATGAAAGCGGACAAGGCTAAAGAGGTCTATGAGAAATTGCTCGCCACGCAGAGCATCGATCCATCCTTGGTAAGCGTGTTTTTTTTTTCTTCCTTCCTACTTTCCTTTCTTCCTACCATTCTTCGTTTCTTACCTTTTCCCCTCTTTTATTTTCGCCCCTTCCTTCGTTCTTTACTCCCACCCTTCTTCCTTCCCTTTCCCACTCCCTCCTCTCATTCCTCCTTTCTTTCATTCTTTCCTTTCTTCCGTTCTTCCTTCCTTTATTTCTTTTTTCCTTCCATCCTTATGCCTGTTTGTTGAAACAGTATGTTGCTATAATATTTTGTCTTTCTTCTCTAGGTTTATATTCAATACATGAAGTTTTCACGGAGAGCAGAAGGAATAAAAGAAAGTCGAGGAATATTTAAACGTTCTCGCGAAGATTCACGAAGTTCATATCACGTTAGTATTTGGCTTGAAATGTCAGTATTTCGTTCTCTAAAATCTCCACAGCTCACCACCTTTAAAGTGCTACTAACCCCAAAAAAATTTTCTTGGGATTCAAATAGCCCTTGTTGAGAATATTAGCACCAACATCTCTTTTCTGTTATTCTCATTTTTTATGCCCCTTCAAACTTGCAAAATTTCGCATCTATTTGTCCCATGGCGGAGCAGTGAGGGGAATGGGTATAGGATGCGTATGACGTAATACCAGGAATTCGTCTTCAAAAATCTATATAAAGTGTAGTACACTGGAACTATAATAAAAGAATTAAAATGAAAAATATCGCCAAACTGGCTATAAACGTAACCTGGGTACGTTCTTTCCTATTTACTTTACAGTAAAAAAAATATAGAATTCCTGGTATTACGTCACAAACCCTTCTCGACGCAGTCTCCCAAGTGCTCCGTCGTGTCCGTCATTATCGCCACTTCAATCGATTCTTAAATCAAGAGGATTTTACCAATTTAGTTAATTTATATTGCATTCTTCATCATTTGGATTGGCGATGTTTATTCGTGCAAAACACTTTTTGGGGTTAGTGGCACTTTAAGATTTTCTATACATCGTAACTCACTGCCTGCACAGCACTCTACTTTTATATTACTCTGATGACGGACTTTGGCTTGAAATGTCAGTATTTCGTTCTCTAAAATCTCGACAGTTCCTCACCTGTGAGATTTTCATACATTGTAACACACTGTCTACACAGCACTCTACTTTTATGTTACTTTGATGAAAGACTTTGAATTGAAACGTCAGTATTTCATTTTTTTAAATCTCAACAGTGCACTACCTAATCATACCTCGAGAACACTAATATATTAACAGTATTGACTGTACGTTTGTTTAGATTTTTGTTTCCGCTGCTTTAATGGAATATTTTGTAACAAAGGTTTGTAAAATATGAAGATACTATTCAGTCTTTGAGCTTGACGGTCGTCTACTTGTTCCCTATATTTAAATTGCATTGTAATCGACTCCAACACACTGTACAATTTCCCTATATTTTGAAATTTAATTAATGCTAAGATTGTATTTTAACTGTAATATTTCAGGATAAAAATGTATCGCTAAAGATTTTTGAATTGGGATTAAAGGTACCGTTTTCGTGTTTACCAGTTAGTTCAATCTCGTTCCCAGAGCCCACGTTCCCCACCCAGGAAACGAGAGACTCTGGGATAATCCGTTTCAAATCACAGGATTCTTGTTATTCCGGTTCAGGTACGCATGCGTAAATATCCGAGCGGAATCTAGATAGTGTGTTCTCCTTGTTTGACTTTTCCCCAAACAAGTCAATGGGTTGCTGGCGAAGCTCGAATTACAGCATCTACACACATACGGCGAAGATATCGATCGCGGCGACGTCTTCACTGGAGTCTTCTCGTCCGACATCTTTGTTATTTTGGTTTTATTAATTCTACTTCCTGTCACTTCAGACCAACTCATGCTCACTATTCAGCCAATAACGTAACGATTTGAAACGAATTATCCCAGAGTCTCTCGTTTCCCGGTGGGGAACGTGGGCTCTGGGAATGAGATTGCAGTTAGTTATGAATCTATTAAGATATGTTTATATCACATTTGCGTTATTCTTGTTTTCTTGTGTTCACAGAAGTTTTCAATTGAACCGAAATATTTGCTGGCATATCTTGATTTTTTAATCCATTTGAATGGTAAATACAGTTACATATATACATACTTTATAAACGATTCCAACTCCTAAAAGCGCGTTTCAAAGATAATGAATTTAAATAAAAACTTTTAATATTATTTTATATTTATTTTAATATTTGAGTGTTTTAATGATGTTTTCGCCACTAACAAAATCGATAACCTCACATGTGGATTATTCTAATGACAGCTTCACTGCAAGAGCTAACTAAACTAGGGACTTTTTTTCTGAGAATTTCATGTTATTCGATTACTAACATTGGCCCGTTTAAAGGGTATTGGCAATTAAAATTAAATTTCTCCCATTTGAAAGAACTCGTCAAATGGTATAAGAAGACCTTTTGTAATTTTTCTGTATCTTTCTTGTGTTTTGTAATATTTCGACCAAAGACAGCGTGCTGTCCGCCATCTTGTAGTAATATTGGGTCTAATTAACTAGGAAATTGGTGACGTCACAAGCAGGGTAAACCTGATGAAACTACTCCGTTGATGACCAAATTTCCACGGAAGGCTTTTTAAATGTTGTGGGTCAATTTAAAATGGCAATAGCGCAACAAAATCGAGTTTCTAGCTCATAATGTCATAAGGTCGGGAAGATAAAAATTTCACTTTACCCTGGTTATGTCGTCACGTGCATATCGAAAATAATTCCAAGATGGCGGACAGCACGCTGTCTTTGGTCGAAATATTTCCAAAACCAAAACAGATACGAAAAAATTGTAAAATGTCTTCTTATACCATTTGACGAGTTCTTTCAAATGAGACAAACTTAATTTTTATTGCCAATACCCTTTAAGAGCATAATCACGCGTTTTCTGCGGCTCATGTCATTTTGGAAACTTTGGTTGCGTTCACACAATACTCCATGAAAGTCTTTCTCTTGTATTTAGATGATAACAACACTCGAGTATTGTTTGAACGAGTCTTGAGCAACCTTCCTAAAGAAAAATCCAGGTACTTCATTCTCCAGACTTGCTTGTTATTTTACAGTAATGTTAAAAATATTCTGCGTTATAGACCGATTGCAAAACTCCCTGGAAGTGAGGCTTTTCGGTGGTTACCGTTGCTAGGGCCCGATGCACGTTACTTTATTGGCCGTTGTTATAATACACCAATAATAACGGCCAATAAAGTAACGTGTATCGGGCCCTAGAAACGGTAACCACCGAAAAGCCTCGCTTCCAGGGAGTTTTGCAATCGGTCTATTGTCGCCCACCCAGTCGCCCAGTCATTCACGCACGCACGCACGCACGCACGCAATCATTCACTCACTCACTCACTCACTCACTCACTCACTCACTCACTCACTCACTCACTCACTCACTCACTCACTCACTCACTCACTCACTCACTCACTCACTCACTCACTCACTCACTCACTCACCCACTCGCTCACGCACTCACTTACTCACCCACTCACTCACCCACTCACTCACCCACTCACTCACCCACTCACTCACCCACTCACTCATCCACTCACTCATCCACCCACTCACTCACTCACTCACTCACTCACTCACTCACTCACTCACTCACTCACTCACTCACTCACTCACTCACTCACTCACTCACTCACTCACGCAGCCTTCCATCCATCCATACATCTATCTATCTATCATTCCCTCCGTTCATCCATCCTATCGTCTGTCCTTTTATCCATTCTTCCTTCCATCCATCCATCAACGATTCATTCATCTTTCAATTAATTCATTTATTTATCCATCCATCCTTTTCTCCTTCTGTCCCTAACTCCCACCCTCCCTTCATTCATCCATCCATCCTTCATAAATGTACCTATCCATCCGTTTATCCATTCACACACTCACTCATCCATCCCTCCCTCCTTCCCTCTCTACTTCCATCCATCCCTCTATTTCTCCTTCTCTTCATCCCGCTTTTTATTTGTCTATTGATCTATTTATGCATTCATTTGTTTATTCAATAACATTCATTTATTCTGTCTAACAGTGAGATATACATTAAGTTTCTGGAATTTGAGAGCAACAGTGGAGATCTCTCAAGTTATATGAAAGTTGAAAAGAGAAAATTGTTTTTGTTTAAAGACGTAAGTAAATAAAACTATAATAGAACCCAGTAACATACCAGGCAGTGATTGGCTATTGGCTGCTTGATCCGTGATGTGATTAGTTATTGGCAGCGTGACCCATGCTGTGATTGGCTACTTGCTGCTCGACCCGTTCTGTGATTGGCTATTGGCTGTTTGATTCGTGCTGTGGTTGGTTACTCATGGCAACGTTACCCGTGCTGTGATTGGCTTTTGGCTGCTTGATTCGTGATGTGGTTGGTTACTCGTGGCAACGTGACCCATGCTGTGATTGGATACTCGCTGCTTCACCCGTTCTGTGATTGGCTATTGTCTGCTTGATCCGTGCTGTGATTGGATACTCGCCGCGTGACTCGTTCTGTGATTGGCTACTGGCGTGGTTCGTGTTATTACGTATCTTAATGTGTTCTTTATTTTAGGAACTCGAATCTCGGGAAACAGTTCTGTTGGTGGATCGCTACAAATATCTGGACCTTTTCCCCTGTTCTGTGACTGAACTAAAAATTATCGGATACACGGTATGCTCAATCAAATACATTAACCCGCTTTGTGACTGGGAGCTCTCCCCTTGACAAGTAAAATCGTCTGCCGTTAGCCAGATTAAAATACTAAAGTCTGCTTCAGTCCTAGTATACTGATTCAGTCAGGAAGGAGTTAAACACTTAGGGGATGTTTACATGAGCCCGGCCCGAACTCAGGCCGGACTGACCTCGTTTGTAGTGTTTTTACTGTAGATCGTTTTCATGAGTCCAGCTTGAGATTCAGTTCACGCAGGCCTAAACTCAGGTCGCCTGCTAGACCGAACTGAAGCACTTTCACCTCTCAAACTCAATACGTTGTTTTAAAGTGCCTCTATGGCCTGTGGGATCTTTACATATTTAAATAACTTAGGTTAAAAGAAAATGTTTCCCGAAATTTTTTCTCAAAAATATTAAATGCTCGCCCATTAACAGTGCTCCGAAGTTGGCCAAATCAGCCCAAATCGCGCCATTTTGAAAGTTAGACCGTTTTCTTGGGCCTGGACTCTAATTGATAGATTTAGGTCACATTTGCGTCACAGTCGGAACACCAACATTTCTTCCACCGAGTCTGAGTCAGACGAACCATCTTGGAACATATTGATGAATATATCTAAAGTTTTCATTGCTTAAATAAAGTTTTAAGAGACGCAATACCAAAAACACACTAAATAGTCAGAAGGTCGGTTCCGACCGTGACGTCACAGAGTAAACTCGCACCATGTCCCTAATGCACGGTCACAGTTATAGAGGTACCAACTTTGAAGCGCTGTTAATGGGCGGGGATTTAATATTTTTGAGAAAAAATTTCGGGAAACATTTTCTTTTAACCTAACTTATTTAAATATGTAAAGATCCCACAGGTCATAGAGGCACTTTAAAGGGTATTGGCATTAAAAATTAAGTTTGTCTAATTTGAAAGAACTCGTAAAATTGTAATAGAAGATCCTTTACAACTTTTTCGTATCTTTCTGCGTTTTCAAGATATTTCAATTTGTTTGATATGTAAATGAGGTGGTCTCTGACGTCAGGAGTGGGGTAAAATATTTTCATACAGAGCAAAATCACTTACATATCTAACATGAAATGTTCAGCGTCGCAAGGAGTTTTTATGTGCACAGTTTCAAATGATTTCGATGAACAAACTTAGAGATATAACTGGTTTTGCTACATGTGAAAATATTTTACCCCACTCCTGACGTCAGAGACCATCTCATTTACATATCAAACAAATTGAAATATCTTGAAAACGAAAAGCGATACGAAAAAGTTGTAAAGGATGTTCTATTACAATTTTATGAGTTCTTTCAAATTAGACAAACTTAATTTTTGTTGCCAATCCCCTTTAAATGAGATTGTTGTGAAATCCACATAAAATAATGATTCTCCGGCGGTCACGAGCTGTAAGGCAATTGACATTGAAGTAACAGCGAAACCAAGCCTATATAGTTTCAAGGCGGGCCTCATGTAAACAAAAACCGAAATGCAGAATTCAGGCCGGCCTCATGTAAACACCCCCTTATTTACTGACCCCGAGGGAAACAGTGTGTTTTGTTATATACCAAAGACTTTCGTTTGCCAAAGATGAAATCCTATTGGTCAAATCATGGTCACGTGTTGTTCAACAAACTCAATGTTTCTTTCTGCCGAGGGAAACATTGCACTGTTTCCCTCTGACGTCAACAATGAAGAAGGAAACAGTGCAATGTTTCCCTCTGACGTCAGCTTTAATCAAGCGTTGTTCACGTGAAAACACAATGATTATTGCATCAGATAAAGAACTTTGGACTTTTCGGAACATTTTGAAAACAAGAGCTGTTTCGGGCTTGTTTGGTACGAAACAGTCCATTTTCCAAAGGAAAGAATATCTATACATATCTTCATAGAAGGTCTGAAGAAAATCTGGATAAATTTAAAGCTGTTCTTTGTACTTGTTGAGTCTGGTGTATTTGTTCAGTTGAATTGAAATACGAAGACAAAGTCAAAGTGTTTTGGTAAGTCTTTTTGCCTTTTACAAGTTTCGAAGTGTTTTGGTAAGTCTTTTTGCCTTTTACAAGTTTCGAGTCAGTTTGGTATTTTGTATTTTAAAAGTCTTTGGTATATAACAAAACGCTTGTTGACTTTTGCCTCGAGAAAGTGTATATTGTAACCCCGAGACCACCGTTGTTTCTCGAGGCAAAAAATTTGGTAAAAAACTAATTATGTTCTACAGGACCAAGACGCAACTGCAGTGGTCCATCCACCAACAACTGTCGGTCAGACTAAGGTCAAGGTTCAACCTCTGGAGGAAAATGTGACACCAGCTGTGAAGTATCCTATGCCAAACACTCGTCAAATGACGCCATTTAAACCGTCGCCCATAGGAACAGGTTACTAAAGATTTTATTTCTAGCGCAACCTTGTATTAACTATAATAATAATAATAATAATAATAATAATAATAATAATAATAATAATAATAATAATAATAATAATAATAATAATAATAATAATAATAATAATAATAATAATAATAATAATAATAATAATAATAATAATAATGATAATAATAATAATAATAATAATAATAATAATGATAATAATAATACTCTGTACCAATCAGGAATGCCCAGTATAAATAATGTTAGTTTAGTTCCTTCCAGTTTCCTCCTGTAGTAACACTGGACCAATGAGGGATGACCCTTACAGCGCCTCAAGGGAGAACAGTTTAGATATGACCGATAGGGTTATTCTGTAGTATAAATAAAGTTAGTTTAGTTTACTCTGGTTTCCTTCTGTAGTAACACTGGATCAATGAGGGATGGTCCTTACTGGACCTCTAGGGAGAGCAGTTTAGATACAACTGATAGGGTTATCCAGTATAAATAAAGTTGGTTTAGTTCACTCTAGTTTCCTCCTGTACTGGATCTCTATAGGGAGAACAGTTTATATGCGACTGATAGCTATATTCAGTGTAAATAAAGTTAGTTTAGTGTACTCTGGTTTCCTCCGGTAGTAACACTGGATCAATGAAGGATGGCCCTCACAGCACCTCAAGGGAGAACAGTTTAGATATGACTGATTGGGTTATCTAGTATAAATAAAGTTAGTTTAGTCCTCCTGTAGTAACACTGGATCTATAAGGGATGTTCCTTACTGGACCTCTAGGTAGAGCAGTTTAGATGTGACTGATAGAGTTATCCGGTATGAATAAAGTTAGTTTAGTTTACTGTACTGCAATATATTCTCTCATTCGTCATTCTAGCTGGTGTTCATCATCTTCCTGGAGGTGTTTTTCCTCTTCCTCCTGCTGCTGCTCATCTTATTTCTTTAATGCCTCCTCCAATCTGTTATCAGGTAAGCTCTCTGCCCACTTCAAAGTTTGTTTTGTGTTCGCCAGTTTTTCCAACTTTTTTAACGATTTTCAAGTAATATATCATACATGCGAGAATGAGTGTTTAATCTGATATCAAACACCGAGAAGTGTGTTAAAAAACCAAGACGAAGCCGAATCTATTCATAACAACAACAACAACAACAAAATGTTTACTTACGTTTCGTTACTAATCTAGTAACATCTTCAGAGTGAGTGGAAGATTACATTAAAGTTAATAACTGTATTTAATGTAATCTTTCATTCACTCATTCACGGGTGGCGCGTGCTGTTAGGGCGCTGCCTCTCACCAATAGTTAAGCCCGGTTGGACGGGGTTAGTACTTGGATGGGTGACCGTTTGTGAACAGCCCCGTTCTCGAGCTTGGACCATGTGAGTAGAGTTTAGTTGGTCTCTCCTGTGCTCCTAGGGTTTTTCACCAGGTTCTCCGGTTTTCCTCCCTCCGTAAAATCAACACCATCTGGGATAGGAGTGGCGCCCACCCCTGCCTTAGGGTAGTAGCCAACGAAAGAGGAGCCTTCTGGTTCCTCCGACTGCGGTCGACCTGTATGTATGTATGTATGTATGTATGTATGTATGTATGTATGTATGTATGTGTTTCATTCACTCTGAAGATGTTACCAGATTAGTACGAATAAATATATTTTTGCAGTTATGAATAGATTCTTTTCGTTATGGTTTTACGTTTGAAGCTTTTGAGCTGGGCTCTTATATTCATTTTACGATATACAGGGTGTCCCAAAAAAAATGCCCCCCATCCGTTTTTGTACTGCATCTTCTTTAATTTGGGTACAAGAAGTAAATTTTTATATCACGCCGAAAGCCCATCACTCCTTCTTTGTTGTCTGAAATTTTCAGAGATAAATAGTTATCTACTCGCTTCCTTGGAGTCATTTAAAGGGGCAACATCAACATGTGAACTTGTCCAAATTATGCAAATTATATATGCTACCTACAGATTTGGAAAAATACAGGGTGTCCCAAACGAATGTCGCCCATCACGTTTTTGACCACAGCTTTGTTTGAGGGCGGAATACAAGTTTGAATACATATGCATGTGAAAACTGACCACAGGGAATAAAGCTTGATTCCAAATGAAGCAATGCGGCATCAAATCATGTGGGGTTGCTTGGGGTAATAACAATGCTCATGAGAGTTCCATGCACATGTTTGCCATGTAGGCAGAAGTGCACTTTACTTCATCCGTCTTAAGATGGTTGGACAACAATTCACTCCCGAGGAAAGAGCATTCATAAGGTACTTTCCTATCATGAAACAAGAAGCCCAACAAGGACAAGGGAAGCCTTTAGGAGAAGATTTCCAAATCTTGACGTAGCATACATAATTTGGACAAGTTCAAATTTTGCCTCTTTAAATGACTACAGGAAGCGAGTAGATAACTACTTGGCTCTGAAAATTTCAGACAACAAAGAAGGAGGGATGGGCTTTCGGCGTGATATAAAAATTTACTTCTTGTACCATAATTAAAGAAGGTGCACCTCATAAATGGATGGGGGGCATTTTTTTGGGGACACCCTGTGGGAGGTTTTCAAGTTGTACTTAAAATAGTTATTGAGTAATAATCCGACATCAGTGCCTGCTTTCGTGATGTGGTCTTTCTAAGATAATAGCTGACTAAAAACAAAAGATGATGAGTTTTTCATGATATTTCTAACTTGTTCTTAAAAGGGTCCATTTGTAATGGTTGACGAACTGATAAGAATGATAGCTGAGAGTCATCTTCAGAAACCTCAAACTAACGGTAAGTCGGAAGTAAGATCAGTTATTTATTTTTTTTCGGTCCGTATCCTACCAAATCTTGCTTTCTGATTAGCCGGCTAACGACAGTTTTGATAGGTCCATCCATATAGAGAAATATTTCCCTCGGTCTCGGTTTTTGAGACCGGGAAATATTTCTCTATACGGACAACCCAGCCGGTAAATAACATATCTGTATTTTGCCAGTAAAGTTGGGAAGTTGGGAAAAATACAGTTGTGAGGTAAATTTCTTGAGAAAGAACTTTTTCATACGAAACCAGTTCCAATTAATAGAAAATGGCCGCCCGTGTTTATATAGCCTGATGCAAACACGAGAGTGAGTTGGGGTTTACATAAGTACTTTCCAGTTCTCCCAACTCATTCGAGTATTTGCTTCAGGTCATATCAACACAGGGCATCCATTTTCTATTTATTTTATGAAATGTGCCGTGACGTCACAACCGTGTTTACATAGCCTGATATAAATACGGTAACTGACCAATCACAGCATGCGTAAGTTATTTCTGCCTGTGTGTAAGACAGATATTCGTTTTAATATTTTCAGCGTTTAATTAATATCTGTATCTGAAACTAGAGGTGTAATGTCACGTGATGTCAGGTCATATCACATCATATTACGTCAGTGCATGTCACTTTCATGTTACGCAATGTCATGTGACGTCACAGCCTCGTACCCAGGGCATTTTGCCTCCACGCCGGGAGGTCGGCGAAAATGGCCCTGGCATCGGCTGGTCGATTCTATAATCTGATTGGCCGGTTTAAGAACTCGATTAATTCAGATAGAGTGTAATTTATTTATGAAAATTTGAATTGTGATAGACCGACTCTGCGAAGTTTACCCAAAGAATGGAAACGATTAACAATAGCTTTGGTTAAAGTCAAGAACAACATTAGATATATGTTTGTTCGTGACATTTACATGTATCCTGGATAATCGTGGGAGTATGAAGAATAACGCTAGCCAGTTGCTTTTATGATAAAGGTTCACACGAGTGAGTCGGCAGAGCGTTAAATATTTCTCATTTATTATTCATGTATACGTATTATACAAAAACAAAACACAAAGACCGCATAAATTTTCTTGCCATAACACCCCAAAATTCTGGGTGTCACGTGACCAGCCGATGCCAGGGCCATTTTCGCCGACCTCGCAACGTGGAGGCAAAATGCCCTGGGTACGAGGTTGGTGACGTCATGCACGCACGTCACACGTCAGGTCATGTTTCTTCATCATGTCACTCATGTCATGTTATGTCATGTCACATATTACGTCAGGTTGTGTGTTACGCAATGTCATGTCACGTCATGTTGACGTCACGTCATGTCACGTCAGGTTATGTTACGTCATATCATGTTATGTCATGTCACATATTACGTCAGGTTATGTTACGCAATGTCATGTCACGTCATGTTGACGTCACGTCACATTATGTAACGTCATGTCACGTCAGGTCCTGTTACGTCATGTCATGTTATGTTACGTCATGTCATGTCACGTATTGTTTACAACACTTTACTAAATAATTAATTATAAGTGAACTTTTTATAACTGTTCTAAATGATATATGTACATTGTTCTGGCAATTTCAGCTCTACCTGAAGGAAGTATTAACGGTGGGTTGAAAACTGAACGTTCGTCGAAAGAAGGTCGTGGTAAAAAACGGCCGTTGGGGAAAGGAGGTAAAGACAACGACAGCGATGACGAAGACAAGCGAGTACAGCCACCTGTCAACGACATTTATCGCTTAAGACAACAAAAGAGAGTTGCTTTCTAATCATTCTCTTTTTATTAGTTTTTTTTATTCTGGCATTATCTTAATGTTTACATGGACTCAGCCACTTAATTTGGGAGCCAGCTCGCTTTTTCGAGATCGCGTGTTTGCAGTTATTCCGTGTTAGTTTTTGTCTTCCGGTAACATAAGAACCGAGCCAGGCAGCTACACACCTAACAACGCACAAGGCTTACAAGGAACTTTCTTTCAACTTGTCAACCAGCCGGTATCAGAACGCATGCATTCGTGTAGCCTGTGTCATTGCCCTAACTCGTTAAGAGTAAGGTCTGTGAACACTCGAGCGGTTGCTTGTTCTTGCGTAAATTAAATCCCAAGTTTTTTGGGGGAAAATTTATGTCACTTTAAAAAATAATGACGTAGTTTTGTGGTCACTATACCCACTTTTAGATATTTAAAGCGACAAATACAAGGTAAATTGAGAGACAGAGTCAGTTGGTTTGTAATATGTGTATACCTACATGTCAACCTCGTCCCCAGGTCATTTTGCCTCCACGTCGGGATGTCGGCGAAAATGGCCCTGGCATCGGCTGGTCGATTCTATAATCTGATTGGCCGGTTTAAGAACCCGATTAATTCAGATAGAGTATAATTTATTCAGGAAATTTGAATTGCAATGGGATCCACTCTGCAAAGTTTACTCAAAGAATGGAAACGATAGCTTTGGTTATAGTCAAGAACAACATTAGATGTATGTTTGTTCATGACATTTACATGTCTTCTGGATAATCGTGGGAGTATCATGATGAATAATGCTAGCCCAGTTGCTTTTCTGGTGAAGGCTTCACATGAGTGACTCGACCAAGCGTTGAATATTTCTATTTATTATTCATGCATACGTATTATACAAAGAGCAAAACACAAAAGCCGCATAAATTTTCTTGCCATAACACCCCAAAATTCTGGGTGTCACGTGACCAGCCGATGCCAGGGCCATTTTCGCCGACCTCCCGACGTGGAGGCAAAATGCCCTGGGTACGAGGTTGCCTACATGTATGTCATTTTCGCGGATTTGATCGCGTTGCGTGATAATAATTAACATATTTAGCTCTAATATCGTCCCTATAAGTCTTCTCCCAGCAGAAACAAGCAATCGCTCGAGTGTTCACAGACTACAATCTTGGACAATAATAGTTGTAACAGTCAACCCCTCCCCCCGATTCAATGTTGTTATATGAAACTCCATTCCAACGTTGTTTCATTTCGGTCAACATTGAGTCGGGGGGAGGGGGTGTTACAACATTATTGTCCGAGATTGTCCTTGACTGATTTTTCTTAATATTGTATAAAATACAGCTAAAATATGATTTCAATTTGTAAATTAAAGTCGATAAACAAATTGTAAAATTTGAGACTGTTTCGTGCAATTAGTAGAGAGATATTTGCATTTAAAAATGTATAGATTGCGCTCTACTACGAGGCCCTTTCTTTGTTACTCAATAATATCTACGTCACTAGAACAGTATTGCGAGAGAAAGGGCATTCTGTCGATGGAAAAAAATGTAGGTTTTGATACTTGGATAACTGTTGAAAGAGAGACGTATTTATAATATTACTATTGTTTAGATATGACGCTCATATTTCAGCCGTTGGTTGATATCTGAGTCCGCTTTAACTGAATCTATATCTGACATTATTACGATTAGGGAAAAACAAGCACGGTGTATTTCATTTCATAATAGAACATTTTATTTAAGTTTAAAAATTATTTCCCCAGCTAATACCATCAATGAATTGTTAATGGAGCATAATTATTTTTTTATTAAGATTAATAAATTCAAAACTACAGAAGACCCGCTACCTTGTCGTTGGAAATTTGAGAAATTAACATATTGCGGCACGCGTTTTAGACGAAGCGAAATCTGGATCATTCAATAAATAAATGTAAAGGTTAAGCCTCTTTTATAGAATGCTTGTAAAGCCACATTTATTCATATGCAGTTGGTTTAATTTCCCCTGCGCAATTATTACCGCCTTATGCAACGGTCTACCACGGTCTACCACGGTCTACCACTACAATATAACAAAATTAATATACATGTAATTCCCTTTGAAACCCATGGTAGACCGTGGTAGACCGTGGTAGACCGTTGGATAAGGCGGCATAATTGCGCAGGGGAAATTAAACCAACTGCATATGAATAAATGTGGCTTTACAAGCATTCTATAAAAGAGGCTTAAGCTTTACATTTATTTATTGAATGATTTCAACCTCTTCGAGATTTCGCTTCGTCTAAGACGCGTGCCGCAATATGTTAATTTCTCAAATTTCCAACGACAAGGTAGCGGGTCTTCTGTAGTTTTTTAAGCTATTAATCTTAATGTAAAAATAATTATGCTCCCATTGACAATTCATTGATAGTATTAGCTGGGGAAATAATTTGTAAACTTAAATAAAATGTTCTATTATGAAATGAAATACACCGTGCTTGTTTTTCCCCAATCATCATAATGTCAGATATAGATTCAGTTAAAGCGGGCTCAGATATCAATCACCCAACGGCTGAAATATGAGCGTCATATCTAAACAATAGTAATATTATAAATACATCTCTATTTCAACAGTTATCCAAGTATCGAAACCTACATTTTTTCCACGGACAGAATGCACTTTCTCTCGTAATACTGTTCTAGTGACGGAGATGTTATTGAGTAACGAAGAAAGGGCCTCGTAGTAGAGCGCAATCTATACATTTTTAAACGCAAATATATCTCTACTAATTGCACGAAACAGTCTCAAATTTCACAATTTGTTTATTGACTTTAACTTAGAAATTGAAATCATATTTTAGCTGTATTTTATACAATATTAAGAAAAATCAGTCCAGGACAATCTTGGACAATAATAGTTGTAACAGTCAACCCCTCCCCCCGATTCAATGTTGTTATATGAAACTCCATTCCAACGTTGTTTCATTTCGGTCAACATTGAGTCGGGGGGAGGGGGTGTTACAACATTATTGTCCGAGATTGTCCTTGACTGATTTTTCTTAATATTGTATAAAATACAGCTAAAATATGATTTCAATTTGTAAATTAAAGTCGATAAACAAATTGTAAAATTTGAGACTGTTTCGTGCAATTAGTAGAGAGATATTTGCATTTAAAAATGTATAGATTGCGCTCTACTACGAGGCCCTTTCTTTGTTACTCAATAATATCTACGTCACTAGAACAGTATTGCGAGAGAAAGGGCATTCTGTCGATGGAAAAAAATGTAGGTTTTGATACTTGGATAACTGTTGAAAGAGAGACGTATTTATAATATTACTATTGTTTAGATATGACGCTCATATTTCAGCCGTTGGTTGATATCTGAGTCCGCTTTAACTGAATCTATATCTGACATTATTACGATTAGGGAAAAACAAGCACGGTGTATTTCATTTCATAATAGAACATTTTATTTAAGTTTAAAAATTATTTCCCCAGCTAATACCATCAATGAATTGTTAATGGAGCATAATTATTTTTTTATTAAGATTAATAAATTCAAAACTACAGAAGACCCGCTACCTTGTCGTTGGAAATTTGAGAAATTAACATATTGCGGCACGCGTTTTAGACGAAGCGAAATCTGGATCATTCAATAAATAAATGTAAAGGTTAAGCCTCTTTTATAGAATGCTTGTAAAGCCACATTTATTCATATGCAGTTGGTTTAATTTCCCCTGCGCAATTATTACCGCCTTATGCAACGGTCTACCACGGTCTACCACGGTCTACCACTACAATATAACAAAATTAATATACATGTAATTCCCTTTGAAACCCATGGTAGACCGTGGTAGACCGTGGTAGACCGTTGGATAAGGCGGCATAATTGCGCAGGGGAAATTAAACCAACTGCATATGAATAAATGTGGCTTTACAAGCATTCTATAAAAGAGGCTTAAGCTTTACATTTATTTATTGAATGATTTCAACCTCTTCGAGATTTCGCTTCGTCTAAGACGCGTGCCGCAATATGTTAATTTCTCAAATTTCCAACGACAAGGTAGCGGGTCTTCTGTAGTTTTTTAAGCTATTAATCTTAATGTAAAAATAATTATGCTCCCATTGACAATTCATTGATAGTATTAGCTGGGGAAATAATTTGTAAACTTAAATAAAATGTTCTATTATGAAATGAAATACACCGTGCTTGTTTTTCCCCAATCATCATAATGTCAGATATAGATTCAGTTAAAGCGGGCTCAGATATCAATCACCCAACGGCTGAAATATGAGCGTCATATCTAAACAATAGTAATATTATAAATACATCTCTATTTCAACAGTTATCCAAGTATCGAAACCTACATTTTTTCCACGGACAGAATGCACTTTCTCTCGTAATACTGTTCTAGTGACGGAGATGTTATTGAGTAACGAAGAAAGGGCCTCGTAGTAGAGCGCAATCTATACATTTTTAAACGCAAATATATCTCTACTAATTGCACGAAACAGTCTCAAATTTCACAATTTGTTTATTGACTTTAACTTAGAAATTGAAATCATATTTTAGCTGTATTTTATACAATATTAAGAAAAATCAGTCCAGGACAATCTTGGACAATAATAGTTGTAACAGTCAACCCCTCCCCCCGATTCAATGTTGTTATATGAAACTCCATTCCAACGTTGTTTCATTTCGGTCAACATTGAGTCGGGGGGAGGGGGTGTTACAACATTATTGTCCGAGATTGTCCTTGACTGATTTTTCTTAATATTGTATAAAATACAGCTAAAATATGATTTCAATTTGTAAATTAAAGTCGATAAACAAATTGTAAAATTTGAGACTGTTTCGTGCAATTAGTAGAGAGATATTTGCATTTAAAAATGTATAGATTGCGCTCTACTACGAGGCCCTTTCTTTGTTACTCAATAATATCTACGTCACTAGAACAGTATTGCGAGAGAAAGGGCATTCTGTCGATGGAAAAAAATGTAGGTTTTGATACTTGGATAACTGTTGAAAGAGAGACGTATTTATAATATTACTATTGTTTAGATATGACGCTCATATTTCAGCCGTTGGTTGATATCTGAGTCCGCTTTAACTGAATCTATATCTGACATTATTACGATTAGGGAAAAACAAGCACGGTGTATTTCATTTCATAATAGAACATTTTATTTAAGTTTAAAAATTATTTCCCCAGCTAATACCATCAATGAATTGTTAATGGAGCATAATTATTTTTTTATTAAGATTAATAAATTCAAAACTACAGAAGACCCGCTACCTTGTCGTTGGAAATTTGAGAAATTAACATATTGCGGCACGCGTTTTAGACGAAGCGAAATCTGGATCATTCAATAAATAAATGTAAAGGTTAAGCCTCTTTTATAGAATGCTTGTAAAGCCACATTTATTCATATGCAGTTGGTTTAATTTCCCCTGCGCAATTATTACCGCCTTATGCAACGGTCTACCACGGTCTACCACGGTCTACCACTACAATATAAACAAAATTAATATACATGTAATTCCCTTTGAAACCCATGGTAGACCGTGGTAGACCGTGGTAGACCGTTGGATAAGGCGGCATAATTGCGCAGGGGAAATTAAACCAACTGCATATGAATAAATGTGGCTTTACAAGCATTCTATAAAAGAGGCTTAAGCTTTACATTTATTTATTGAATGATTTCAACCTCTTCGAGATTTCGCTTCGTCTAAGACGCGTGCCGCAATATGTTAATTTCTCAAATTTCCAACGACAAGGTAGCGGGTCTTCTGTAGTTTTTTAAGCTATTAATCTTAATGTAAAAATAATTATGCTCCCATTGACAATTCATTGATAGTATTAGCTGGGGAAATAATTTGTAAACTTAAATAAAATGTTCTATTATGAAATGAAATACACCGTGCTTGTTTTTCCCCAATCATCATAATGTCAGATATAGATTCAGTTAAAGCGGGCTCAGATATCAATCACCCAACGGCTGAAATATGAGCGTCATATCTAAACAATAGTAATATTATAAATACATCTCTATTTCAACAGTTATCCAAGTATCGAAACCTACATTTTTTCCACGGACAGAATGCACTTTCTCTCGTAATACTGTTCTAGTGACGGAGATGTTATTGAGTAACGAAGAAAGGGCCTCGTAGTAGAGCGCAATCTATACATTTTTAAACGCAAATATATCTCTACTAATTGCACGAAACAGTCTCAAATTTCACAATTTGTTTATTGACTTTAACTTAGAAATTGAAATCATATTTTAGCTGTATTTTATACAATATTAAGAAAAATCAGTCCAGGACAATCTTGGACAATAATAGTTGTAACAGTCAACCCCTCCCCCCGATTCAATGTTGTTATATGAAACTCCATTCCAACGTTGTTTCATTTCGGTCAACATTGAGTCGGGGGGAGGGGGTGTTACAACATTATTGTCCGAGATTGTCCTTGACTGATTTTTCTTAATATTGTATAAAATACAGCTAAAATATGATTTCAATTTGTAAATTAAAGTCGATAAACAAATTGTAAAATTTGAGACTGTTTCGTGCAATTAGTAGAGAGATATTTGCATTTAAAAATGTATAGATTGCGCTCTACTACGAGGCCCTTTCTTTGTTACTCAATAATATCTACGTCACTAGAACAGTATTGCGAGAGAAAGGGCATTCTGTCGATGGAAAAAAATGTAGGTTTTGATACTTGGATAACTGTTGAAAGAGAGACGTATTTATAATATTACTATTGTTTAGATATGACGCTCATATTTCAGCCGTTGGTTGATATCTGAGTCCGCTTTAAACTGAATCTATATCTGACATTATTACGATTAGGGAAAAACAAGCACGGTGTATTTCATTTCATAATAGAACATTTTATTTAAGTTTAAAAATTATTTCCCCAGCTAATACCATCAATGAATTGTTAATGGAGCATAATTATTTTTTTATTAAGATTAATAAATTCAAAACTACAGAAGACCCGCTACCTTGTCGTTGGAAATTTGAGAAATTAACATATTGCGGCACGCGTTTTAGACGAAGCGAAATCTGGATCATTCAATAAATAAATGTAAAGGTTAAGCCTCTTTTATAGAATGCTTGTAAAGCCACATTTATTCATATGCAGTTGGTTTAATTTCCCCTGCGCAATTATTACCGCCTTATGCAACGGTCTACCACGGTCTACCACGGTCTACCACTACAATATAACAAAATTAATATACATGTAATTCCCTTTGAAACCCATGGTAGACCGTGGTAGACCGTGGTAGACCGTTGGATAAGGCGGCATAATTGCGCAGGGGAAATTAAACCAACTGCATATGAATAAATGTGGCTTTACAAGCATTCTATAAAAGAGGCTTAAGCTTTACATTTATTTATTGAATGATTTCAACCTCTTCGAGATTTCGCTTCGTCTAAGACGCGTGCCGCAATATGTTAATTTCTCAAATTTCCAACGACAAGGTAGCGGGTCTTCTGTAGTTTTTTAAGCTATTAATCTTAATGTAAAAATAATTATGCTCCCATTGACAATTCATTGATAGTATTAGCTGGGGAAATAATTTGTAAACTTAAATAAAATGTTCTATTATGAAATGAAATACACCGTGCTTGTTTTTCCCCAATCATCATAATGTCAGATATAGATTCAGTTAAAGCGGGCTCAGATATCAATCACCCAACGGCTGAAATATGAGCGTCATATCTAAACAATAGTAATATTATAAATACATCTCTATTTCAACAGTTATCCAAGTATCGAAACCTACATTTTTTCCACGGACAGAATGCACTTTCTCTCGTAATACTGTTCTAGTGACGGAGATGTTATTGAGTAACGAAGAAAGGGCCTCGTAGTAGAGCGCAATCTATACATTTTTAAACGCAAATATATCTCTACTAATTGCACGAAACAGTCTCAAATTTCACAATTTGTTTATTGACTTTAACTTAGAAATTGAAATCATATTTTAGCTGTATTTTATACAATATTAAGAAAAATCAGTCCAGGACAATCTTGGACAATAATAGTTGTAACAGTCAACCCCTCCCCCCGATTCAATGTTGTTATATGAAACTCCATTCCAACGTTGTTTCATTTCGGTCAACATTGAGTCGGGGGGAGGGGGTGTTACAACATTATTGTCCGAGATTGTCCTTGACTGATTTTTCTTAATATTGTATAAAATACAGCTAAAATATGATTTCAATTTGTAAATTAAAGTCGATAAACAAATTGTAAAATTTGAGACTGTTTCGTGCAATTAGTAGAGAGATATTTGCATTTAAAAATGTATAGATTGCGCTCTACTACGAGGCCCTTTCTTTGTTACTCAATAATATCTACGTCACTAGAACAGTATTGCGAGAGAAAGGGCATTCTGTCGATGGAAAAAAATGTAGGTTTTGATACTTGGATAACTGTTGAAAGAGAGACGTATTTATAATATTACTATTGTTTAGATATGACGCTCATATTTCAGCCGTTGGTTGATATCTGAGTCCGCTTTAACTGAATCTATATCTGACATTATTACGATTAGGGAAAAACAAGCACGGTGTATTTCATTTCATAATAGAACATTTTATTTAAGTTTAAAAATTATTTCCCCAGCTAATACCATCAATGAATTGTTAATGGAGCATAATTATTTTTTTATTAAGATTAATAAATTCAAAACTACAGAAGACCCGCTACCTTGTCGTTGGAAATTTGAGAAATTAACATATTGCGGCACGCGTTTTAGACGAAGCGAAATCTGGATCATTCAATAAATAAATGTAAAGGTTAAGCCTCTTTTATAGAATGCTTGTAAAGCCACATTTATTCATATGCAGTTGGTTTAATTTCCCCTGCGCAATTATTACCGCCTTATGCAACGGTCTACCACGGTCTACCACGGTCTACCACTACAATATAACAAAATTAATATACATGTAATTCCCTTTGAAACCCATGGTAGACCGTGGTAGACCGTGGTAGACCGTTGGATAAGGCGGCATAATTGCGCAGGGGAAATTAAACCAACTGCATATGAATAAATGTGGCTTTACAAGCATTCTATAAAAGAGGCTTAAGCTTTACATTTATTTATTGAATGATTTCAACCTCTTCGAGATTTCGCTTCGTCTAAGACGCGTGCCGCAATATGTTAATTTCTCAAATTTCCAACGACAAGGTAGCGGGTCTTCTGTAGTTTTTTAAGCTATTAATCTTAATGTAAAAATAATTATGCTCCCATTGACAATTCATTGATAGTATTAGCTGGGGAAATAATTTGTAAACTTAAATAAAATGTTCTATTATGAAATGAAATACACCGTGCTTGTTTTTCCCCAATCATCATAATGTCAGATATAGATTCAGTTAAAGCGGGCTCAGATATCAATCACCCAACGGCTGAAATATGAGCGTCATATCTAAACAATAGTAATATTATAAATACATCTCTATTTCAACAGTTATCCAAGTATCGAAACCTACATTTTTTCCACGGACAGAATGCACTTTCTCTCGTAATACTGTTCTAGTGACGGAGATGTTATTGAGTAACGAAGAAAGGGCCTCGTAGTAGAGCGCAATCTATACATTTTTAAACGCAAATATATCTCTACTAATTGCACGAAACAGTCTCAAATTTCACAATTTGTTTATTGACTTTAACTTAGAAATTGAAATCATATTTTAGCTGTATTTTATACAATATTAAGAAAAATCAGTCCAGGACAATCTTGGACAATAATAGTTGTAACAGTCAACCCCTCCCCCCGATTCAATGTTGTTATATGAAACTCCATTCCAACGTTGTTTCATTTCGGTCAACATTGAGTCGGGGGGAGGGGGTGTTACAACATTATTGTCCGAGATTGTCCTTGACTGATTTTTCTTAATATTGTATAAAATACAGCTAAAATATGATTTCAATTTGTAAATTAAAGTCGATAAACAAATTGTAAAATTTGAGACTGTTTCGTGCAATTAGTAGAGAGATATTTGCATTTAAAAATGTATAGATTGCGCTCTACTACGAGGCCCTTTCTTTGTTACTCAATAATATCTACGTCACTAGAACAGTATTGCGAGAGAAAGGGCATTCTGTCGATGGAAAAAAATGTAGGTTTTGATACTTGGATAACTGTTGAAAGAGAGACGTATTTATAATATTACTATTGTTTAGATATGACGCTCATATTTCAGCCGTTGGTTGATATCTGAGTCCGCTTTAACTGAATCTATATCTGACATTATTACGATTAGGGAAAAACAAGCACGGTGTATTTCATTTCATAATAGAACATTTTATTTAAGTTTAAAAATTATTTCCCCAGCTAATACCATCAATGAATTGTTAATGGAGCATAATTATTTTTTTATTAAGATTAATAAATTCAAAACTACAGAAGACCCGCTACCTTGTCGTTGGAAATTTGAGAAATTAACATATTGCGGCACGCGTTTTAGACGAAGCGAAATCTGGATCATTCAATAAATAAATGTAAAGGTTAAGCCTCTTTTATAGAATGCTTGTAAAGCCACATTTATTCATATGCAGTTGGTTTAATTTCCCCTGCGCAATTATTACCGCCTTATGCAACGGTCTACCACGGTCTACCACGGTCTACCACTACAATATAACAAAATTAATATACATGTAATTCCCTTTGAAACCCATGGTAGACCGTGGTAGACCGTGGTAGACCGTTGGATAAGGCGGCATAATTGCGCAGGGGAAATTAAACCAACTGCATATGAATAAATGTGGCTTTACAAGCATTCTATAAAAGAGGCTTAAGCTTTACATTTATTTATTGAATGATTTCAACCTCTTCGAGATTTCGCTTCGTCTAAGACGCGTGCCGCAATATGTTAATTTCTCAAATTTCCAACGACAAGGTAGCGGGTCTTCTGTAGTTTTTTAAGCTATTAATCTTAATGTAAAAATAATTATGCTCCCATTGACAATTCATTGATAGTATTAGCTGGGGAAATAATTTGTAAACTTAAATAAAATGTTCTATTATGAAATGAAATACACCGTGCTTGTTTTTCCCCAATCATCATAATGTCAGATATAGATTCAGTTAAAGCGGGCTCAGATATCAATCACCCAACGGCTGAAATATGAGCGTCATATCTAAACAATAGTAATATTATAAATACATCTCTATTTCAACAGTTATCCAAGTATCGAAACCTACATTTTTTCCACGGACAGAATGCACTTTCTCTCGTAATACTGTTCTAGTGACGGAGATGTTATTGAGTAACGAAGAAAGGGCCTCGTAGTAGAGCGCAATCTATACATTTTTAAACGCAAATATATCTCTACTAATTGCACGAAACAGTCTCAAATTTCACAATTTGTTTATTGACTTTAACTTAGAAATTGAAATCATATTTTAGCTGTATTTTATACAATATTAAGAAAAATCAGTCCAGGATGTCCTTGACTGATTTTTCTTAATATTGTATAAAATACAGCTAAAATATGATTTCAATTTGTAAATTAAAGTCGATAAACAAATTGTAAAATTTGAGACTGTTTCGTGCAATTAGTAGAGAGATATTTGCATTTAAAAATGTATAGATTGCGCTCTACTACGAGGCCCTTTCTTTGTTACTCAATAATATCTACGTCACTAGAACAGTATTGCGAGAGAAAGGGCATTCTGTCGATGGAAAAAAATGTAGGTTTTGATACTTGGATAACTGTTGAAAGAGAGACGTATTTATAATATTACTATTGTTTAGATATGACGCTCATATTTCAGCCGTTGGTTGATATCTGAGTCCGCTTTAACTGAATCTATATCTGACATTATTACGATTAGGGAAAAACAAGCACGGTGTATTTCATTTCATAATAGAACATTTTATTTAAGTTTAAAAATTATTTCCCCAGCTAATACCATCAATGAATTGTTAATGGAGCATAATTATTTTTTTATTAAGATTAATAAATTCAAAACTACAGAAGACCCGCTACCTTGTCGTTGGAAATTTGAGAAATTAACATATTGCGGCACGCGTTTTAGACGAAGCGAAATCTGGATCATTCAATAAATAAATGTAAAGGTTAAGCCTCTTTTATAGAATGCTTGTAAAGCCACATTTATTCATATGCAGTTGGTTTAATTTCCCCTGCGCAATTATTACCGCCTTATGCAACGGTCTACCACGGTCTACCACGGTCTACCACTACAATATAACAAAATTAATATACATGTAATTCCCTTTGAAACCCATGGTAGACCGTGGTAGACCGTGGTAGACCGTTGGATAAGGCGGCATAATTGCGCAGGGGAAATTAAACCAACTGCAT
This sequence comes from Paragorgia papillata, assembly GCA_035771165.1. Classification (NCBI taxonomy): domain Eukaryota; kingdom Metazoa; phylum Cnidaria; class Anthozoa; order Scleralcyonacea; family Coralliidae; genus Paragorgia; species Paragorgia papillata. Next base: position 3,610,599 of record JAWNZC010000419.1, read on the forward strand.
ATGAATAAATGTGGCTTTACAAGCATTCTATAAAAGAGGCTTAAGCTTTACATTTATTTATTGAATGATTTCAACCTCTTCGAGATTTCGCTTCGTCTAAGACGCGTGCCGCAATATGTTAATTTCTCAAATTTCCAACGACAAGGTAGCGGGTCTTCTGTAGTTTTTTAAGCTATTAATCTTAATGTAAAAATAATTATGCTCCCATTGACAATTCATTGATAGTATTAGCTGGGGAAATAATTTGTAAACTTAAATAAAATGTTCTATTATGAAATGAAATACACCGTGCTTGTTTTTCCCCAATCATCATAATGTCAGATATAGATTCAGTTAAAGCGGGCTCAGATATCAATCACCCAACGGCTGAAATATGAGCGTCATATCTAAACAATAGTAATATTATAAATACATCTCTATTTCAACAGTTATCCAAGTATCGAAACCTACATTTTTTCCACGGACAGAATGCACTTTCTCTCGTAATACTGTTCTAGTGACGGAGATGTTATTGAGTAACGAAGAAAGGGCCTCGTAGTAGAGCGCAATCTATACATTTTTAAACGCAAATATATCTCTACTAATTGCACGAAACAGTCTCAAATTTCACAATTTGTTTATTGACTTTAACTTAGAAATTGAAATCATATTTTAGCTGTATTTTATACAATATTAAGAAAAATCAGTCCAGGACAATCTTGGACAATAATAGTTGTAACAGTCAACCCCTCCCCCCGATTCAATGTTGTTATATGAAACTCCATTCCAACGTTGTTTCATTTCGGTCAACATTGAGTCGGGGGGAGGGGGTGTTACAACATTATTGTCCGAGATTGTCCTTGACTGATTTTTCTTAATATTGTATAAAATACAGCTAAAATATGATTTCAATTTGTAAATTAAAGTCGATAAACAAATTGTAAAATTTGAGACTGTTTCGTGCAATTAGTAGAGAGATATTTGCATTTAAAAATGTATAGATTGCGCTCTACTACGAGGCCCTTTCTTTGTTACTCAATAATATCTACGTCACTAGAACAGTATTGCGAGAGAAAGGGCATTCTGTCGATGGAAAAAAATGTAGGTTTTGATACTTGGATAACTGTTGAAAGAGAGACGTATTTATAATATTACTATTGTTTAGATATGACGCTCATATTTCAGCCGTTGGTTGATATCTGAGTCCGCTTTAACTGAATCTATATCTGACATTATTACGATTAGGGAAAAACAAGCACGGTGTATTTCATTTCATAATAGAACATTTTATTTAAGTTTAAAAATTATTTCCCCAGCTAATACCATCAATGAATTGTTAATGGAGCATAATTATTTTTTTATTAAGATTAATAAATTCAAAACTACAGAAGACCCGCTACCTTGTCGTTGGAAATTTGAGAAATTAACATATTGCGGCACGCGTTTTAGACGAAGCGAAATCTGGATCATTCAATAAATAAATGTAAAGGTTAAGCCTCTTTTATAGAATGCTTGTAAAGCCACATTTATTCATATGCAGTTGGTTTAATTTCCCCTGCGCAATTATTACCGCCTTATGCAACGGTCTACCACGGTCTACCACGGTCTACCACTACAATATAACAAAATTAATATACATGTAATTCCCTTTGAAACCCATGGTAGACCGTGGTAGACCGTGGTAGAACCGTTGGATAAGGCGGCATAATTGCGCAGGGGAAATTAAACCAACTGCATATGAATAAATGTGGCTTTACAAGCATTCTATAAAAGAGGCTTAAGCTTTACATTTATTTATTGAATGATTTCAACCTCTTCGAGATTTCGCTTCGTCTAAGACGCGTGCCGCAATATGTTAATTTCTCAAATTTCCAACGACAAGGTAGCGGGTCTTCTGTAGTTTTTTAAGCTATTAATCTTAATGTAAAAATAATTATGCTCCCATTGACAATTCATTGATAGTATTAGCTGGGGAAATAATTTGTAAACTTAAATAAAATGTTCTATTATGAAATGAAATACACCGTGCTTGTTTTTCCCCAATCATCATAATGTCAGATATAGATTCAGTTAAAGCGGGCTCAGATATCAATCACCCAACGGCTGAAATATGAGCGTCATATCTAAACAATAGTAATATTATAAATACATCTCTATTTCAACAGTTATCCAAGTATCGAAACCTACATTTTTTCCACGGACAGAATGCACTTTCTCTCGTAATACTGTTCTAGTGACGGAGATGTTATTGAGTAACGAAGAAAGGGCCTCGTAGTAGAGCGCAATCTATACATTTTTAAACGCAAATATATCTCTACTAATTGCACGAAACAGTCTCAAATTTCACAATTTGTTTATTGACTTTAACTTAGAAATTGAAATCATATTTTAGCTGTATTTTATACAATATTAAGAAAAATCAGTCCAGGACAATCTTGGACAATAATAGTTGTAACAGTCAACCCCTCCCCCCGATTCAATGTTGTTATATGAAACTCCATTCCAACGTTGTTTCATTTCGGTCAACATTGAGTCGGGGGGAGGGGGTGTTACAACATTATTGTCCGAGATTGTCCTTGACTGATTTTTCTTAATATTGTATAAAATACAGCTAAAATATGATTTCAATTTGTAAATTAAAGTCGATAAACAAATTGTAAAATTTGAGACTGTTTCGTGCAATTAGTAGAGAGATATTTGCATTTAAAAATGTATAGATTGCGCTCTACTACGAGGCCCTTTCTTTGTTACTCAATAATATCTACGTCACTAGAACAGTATTGCGAGAGAAAGGGCATTCTGTCGATGGAAAAAAATGTAGGTTTTGATACTTGGATAACTGTTGAAAGAGAGACGTATTTATAATATTACTATTGTTTAGATATGACGCTCATATTTCAGCCGTTGGTTGATATCTGAGTCCGCTTTAACTGAATCTATATCTGACATTATTACGATTAGGGAAAAACAAGCACGGTGTATTTCATTTCATAATAGAACATTTTATTTAAGTTTAAAAATTATTTCCCCAGCTAATACCATCAATGAATTGTTAATGGAGCATAATTATTTTTTTATTAAGATTAATAAATTCAAAACTACAGAAGACCCGCTACCTTGTCGTTGGAAATTTGAGAAATTAACATATTGCGGCACGCGTTTTAGACGAAGCGAAATCTGGATCATTCAATAAATAAATGTAAAGGTTAAGCCTCTTTTATAGAATGCTTGTAAAGCCACATTTATTCATATGCAGTTGGTTTAATTTCCCCTGCGCAATTATTACCGCCTTATGCAACGGTCTACCACGGTCTACCACGGTCTACCACTACAATATAACAAAATTAATATACATGTAATTCCCTTTGAAACCCATGGTAGACCGTGGTAGACCGTGGTAGACCGTTGGATAAGGCGGCATAATTGCGCAGGGGAAATTAAACCAACTGCATATGAATAAATGTGGCTTTACAAGCATTCTATAAAAGAGGCTTAAGCTTTACATTTATTTATTGAATGATTTCAACCTCTTCGAGATTTCGCTTCGTCTAAGACGCGTGCCGCAATATGTTAATTTCTCAAATTTCCAACGACAAGGTAGCGGGTCTTCTGTAGTTTTTTAAGCTATTAATCTTAATGTAAAAATAATTATGCTCCCATTGACAATTCATTGATAGTATTAGCTGGGGAAATAATTTGTAAACTTAAATAAAATGTTCTATTATGAAATGAAATACACCGTGCTTGTTTTTCCCCAATCATCATAATGTCAGATATAGATTCAGTTAAAGCGGGCTCAGATATCAATCACCCAACGGCTGAAATATGAGCGTCATATCTAAACAATAGTAATATTATAAATACATCTCTATTTCAACAGTTATCCAAGTATCGAAACCTACATTTTTTCCACGGACAGAATGCACTTTCTCTCGTAATACTGTTCTAGTGACGGAGATGTTATTGAGTAACGAAGAAAGGGCCTCGTAGTAGAGCGCAATCTATACATTTTTAAACGCAAATATATCTCTACTAATTGCACGAAACAGTCTCAAATTTCACAATTTGTTTATTGACTTTAACTTAGAAATTGAAATCATATTTTAGCTGTATTTTATACAATATTAAGAAAAATCAGTCCAGGACAATCTTGGACAATAATAGTTGTAACAGTCAACCCCTCCCCCCGATTCAATGTTGTTATATGAAACTCCATTCCAACGTTGTTTCATTTCGGTCAACATTGAGTCGGGGGGAGGGGGGTGTTACAACATTATTGTCCGAGATTGTCCTTGACTGATTTTTCTTAATATTGTATAAAATACAGCTAAAATATGATTTCAATTTGTAAATTAAAGTCGATAAACAAATTGTAAAATTTGAGACTGTTTCGTGCAATTAGTAGAGAGATATTTGCATTTAAAAATGTATAGATTGCGCTCTACTACGAGGCCCTTTCTTTGTTACTCAATAATATCTACGTCACTAGAACAGTATTGCGAGAGAAAGGGCATTCTGTCGATGGAAAAAAATGTAGGTTTTGATACTTGGATAACTGTTGAAAGAGAGACGTATTTATAATATTACTATTGTTTAGATATGACGCTCATATTTCAGCCGTTGGTTGATATCTGAGTCCGCTTTAACTGAATCTATATCTGACATTATTACGATTAGGGAAAAACAAGCACGGTGTATTTCATTTCATAATAGAACATTTTATTTAAGTTTAAAAAATTATTTCCCCAGCTAATACCATCAATGAATTGTTAATGGAGCATAATTATTTTTTTATTAAGATTAATAAATTCAAAACTACAGAAGACCCGCTACCTTGTCGTTGGAAATTTGAGAAATTAACATATTGCGGCACGCGTTTTAGACGAAGCGAAATCTGGATCATTCAATAAATAAATGTAAAGGTTAAGCCTCTTTTATAGAATGCTTGTAAAGCCACATTTATTCATATGCAGTTGGTTTAATTTCCCCTGCGCAATTATTACCGCCTTATGCAACGGTCTACCACGGTCTACCACGGTCTACCACTACAATATAACAAAATTAATATACATGTAATTCCCTTTGAAACCCATGGTAGACCGTGGTAGACCGTGGTAGACCGTTGGATAAGGCGGCATAATTGCGCAGGGGAAATTAAACCAACTGCATATGAATAAATGTGGCTTTACAAGCATTCTATAAAAGAGGCTTAAGCTTTACATTTATTTATTGAATGATTTCAACCTCTTCGAGATTTCGCTTCGTCTAAGACGCGTGCCGCAATATGTTAATTTCTCAAATTTCCAACGACAAGGTAGCGGGTCTTCTGTAGTTTTTTAAGCTATTAATCTTAATGTAAAAATAATTATGCTCCCATTGACAATTCATTGATAGTATTAGCTGGGGAAATAATTTGTAAACTTAAATAAAATGTTCTATTATGAAATGAAATACACCGTGCTTGTTTTTCCCCAATCATCATAATGTCAGATATAGATTCAGTTAAAGCGGGCTCAGATATCAATCACCCAACGGCTGAAATATGAGCGTCATATCTAAACAATAGTAATATTATAAATACATCTCTATTTCAACAGTTATCCAAGTATCGAAACCTACATTTTTTCCACGGACAGAATGCACTTTCTCTCGTAATACTGTTCTAGTGACGGAGATGTTATTGAGTAACGAAGAAAGGGCCTCGTAGTAGAGCGCAATCTATACATTTTTAAACGCAAATATATCTCTACTAATTGCACGAAACAGTCTCAAATTTCACAATTTGTTTATTGACTTTAACTTAGAAATTGAAATCATATTTTAGCTGTATTTTATACAATATTAAGAAAAATCAGTCCAGGACAATCTTGGACAATAATAGTTGTAACAGTCAACCCCTCCCCCCGATTCAATGTTGTTATATGAAACTCCATTCCAACGTTGTTTCATTTCGGTCAACATTGAGTCGGGGGGAGGGGGTGTTACAACATTATTGTCCGAGATTGTCCTTGACTGATTTTTCTTAATATTGTATAAAATACAGCTAAAATATGATTTCAATTTGTAAATTAAAGTCGATAAACAAATTGTAAAATTTGAGACTGTTTCGTGCAATTAGTAGAGAGATATTTGCATTTAAAAATGTATAGATTGCGCTCTACTACGAGGCCCTTTCTTTGTTACTCAATAATATCTACGTCACTAGAACAGTATTGCGAGAGAAAGGGCATTCTGTCGATGGAAAAAAATGTAGGTTTTGATACTTGGATAACTGTTGAAAGAGAGACGTATTTATAATATTACTATTGTTTAGATATGACGCTCATATTTCAGCCGTTGGTTGATATCTGAGTCCGCTTTAACTGAATCTATATCTGACATTATTACGATTAGGGAAAAACAAGCACGGTGTATTTCATTTCATAATAGAACATTTTATTTAAGTTTAAAAATTATTTCCCCAGCTAATACCATCAATGAATTGTTAATGGAGCATAATTATTTTTTTATTAAGATTAATAAATTCAAAACTACAGAAGACCCGCTACCTTGTCGTTGGAAATTTGAGAAATTAACATATTGCGGCACGCGTTTTAGACGAAGCGAAATCTGGATCATTCAATAAATAAATGTAAAGGTTAAGCCTCTTTTATAGAATGCTTGTAAAGCCACATTTATTCATATGCAGTTGGTTTAATTTCCCCTGCGCAATTATTACCGCCTTATGCAACGGTCTACCACGGTCTACCACGGTCTACCACTACAATATAACAAAATTAATATACATGTAATTCCCTTTGAAACCCATGGTAGACCGTGGTAGACCGTGGTAGACCGTTGGATAAGGCGGCATAATTGCGCAGGGGAAATTAAACCAACTGCATATGAATAAATGTGGCTTTACAAGCATTCTATAAAAGAGGCTTAAGCTTTACATTTATTTATTGAATGATTTCAACCTCTTCGAGATTTCGCTTCGTCTAAGACGCGTGCCGCAATATGTTAATTTCTCAAATTTCCAACGACAAGGTAGCGGGTCTTCTGTAGTTTTTTAAGCTATTAATCTTAATGTAAAAATAATTATGCTCCCATTGACAATTCATTGATAGTATTAGCTGGGGAAATAATTTGTAAACTTAAATAAAATGTTCTATTATGAAATGAAATACACCGTGCTTGTTTTTCCCCAATCATCATAATGTCAGATATAGATTCAGTTAAAGCGGGCTCAGATATCAATCACCCAACGGCTGAAATATGAGCGTCATATCTAAACAATAGTAATATTATAAATACATCTCTATTTCAACAGTTATCCAAGTATCGAAACCTACATTTTTTCCACGGACAGAATGCACTTTCTCTCGTAATACTGTTCTAGTGACGGAGATGTTATTGAGTAACGAAGAAAGGGCCTCGTAGTAGAGCGCAATCTATACATTTTTAAACGCAAATATATCTCTACTAATTGCACGAAACAGTCTCAAATTTCACAATTTGTTTATTGACTTTAACTTAGAAATTGAAATCATATTTTAGCTGTATTTTATACAATATTAAGAAAAATCAGTCCAGGACAATCTTGGACAATAATAGTTGTAACAGTCAACCCCTCCCCCCGATTCAATGTTGTTATATGAAACTCCATTCCAACGTTGTTTCATTTCGGTCAACATTGAGTCGGGGGGAGGGGGTGTTACAACATTATTGTCCGAGATTGTCCTTGACTGATTTTTCTTAATATTGTATAAAATACAGCTAAAATATGATTTCAATTTGTAAATTAAAGTCGATAAACAAATTGTAAAATTTGAGACTGTTTCGTGCAATTAGTAGAGAGATATTTGCATTTAAAAATGTATAGATTGCGCTCTACTACGAGGCCCTTTCTTTGTTACTCAATAATATCTACGTCACTAGAACAGTATTGCGAGAGAAAGGGCATTCTGTCGATGGAAAAAAATGTAGGTTTTGATACTTGGATAACTGTTGAAAGAGAGACGTATTTATAATATTACTATTGTTTAGATATGACGCTCATATTTCAGCCGTTGGTTGATATCTGAGTCCGCTTTAACTGAATCTATATCTGACATTATTACGATTAGGGAAAAACAAGCACGGTGTATTTCATTTCATAATAGAACATTTTATTTAAGTTTAAAAATTATTTCCCCAGCTAATACCATCAATGAATTGTTAATGGAGCATAATTATTTTTTTATTAAGATTAATAAATTCAAAACTACAGAAGACCCGCTACCTTGTCGTTGGAAATTTGAGAAATTAACATATTGCGGCACGCGTTTTAGACGAAGCGAAATCTGGATCATTCAATAAATAAATGTAAAGGTTAAGCCTCTTTTATAGAATGCTTGTAAAGCCACATTTATTCATATGCAGTTGGTTTAATTTCCCCTGCGCAATTATTACCGCCTTATGCAACGGTCTACCACGGTCTACCACGGTCTACCACTACAATATAACAAAATTAATATACATGTAATTCCCTTTGAAACCCATGGTAGACCGTGGTAGACCGTGGTAGACCGTTGGATAAGGCGGCATAATTGCGCAGGGAAATTAAACCAACTGCATATGAATAAATGTGGCTTTACAAGCATTCTATAAAAGAGGCTTAAGCTTTACATTTATTTATTGAATGATTTCAACCTCTTCGAGATTTCGCTTCGTCTAAGACGCGTGCCGCAATATGTTAATTTCTCAAATTTCCAACGACAAGGTAGCGGGTCTTCTGTAGTTTTTTTAAGCTATTAATCTTAATGTAAAAATAATTATGCTCCCATTGACAATTCATTGATAGTATTAGCTGGGGAAATAATTTGTAAACTTAAATAAAATGTTCTATTATGAAATGAAATACACCGTGCTTGTTTTTCCCCAATCATCATAATGTCAGATATAGATTCAGTTAAAGCGGGCTCAGATATCAATCACCCAACGGCTGAAATATGAGCGTCATATCTAAACAATAGTAATATTATAAATACATCTCTATTTCAACAGTTATCCAAGTATCGAAACCTACATTTTTTTCCACGGACAGAATGCACTTTCTCTCGTAATACTGTTCTAGTGACGGAGATGTTATTGAGTAACGAAGAAAGGGCCTCGTAGTAGAGCGCAATCTATACATTTTTAAACGCAAATATATCTCTACTAATTGCACGAAACAGTCTCAAATTTCACAATTTGTTTATTGACTTTAACTTAGAAATTGAAATCATATTTTAGCTGTATTTTATACAATATTAAGAAAAATCAGTCCAGGACAATCTTGGACAATAATAGTTGTAACAGTCAACCCCTCCCCCCGATTCAATGTTGTTATATGAAACTCCATTCCAACGTTGTTTCATTTCGGTCAACATTGAGTCGGGGGGAGGGGGTGTTACAACATTATTGTCCGAGATTGTCCTTGACTGATTTTTCTTAATATTGTATAAAATACAGCTAAAATATGATTTCAATTTGTAAATTAAAGTCGATAAACAAATTGTAAAATTTGAGACTGTTTCGTGCAATTAGTAGAGAGATATTTGCATTTAAAAATGTATAGATTGCGCTCTACTACGAGGCCCTTTCTTTGTTACTCAATAATATCTACGTCACTAGAACAGTATTGCGAGAGAAAGGGCATTCTGTCGATGGAAAAAAATGTAGGTTTTGATACTTGGATAACTGTTGAAAGAGAGACGTATTTATAATATTACTATTGTTTAGATATGACGCTCATATTTCAGCCGTTGGTTGATATCTGAGTCCGCTTTAACTGAATCTATATCTGACATTATTACGATTAGGGAAAAACAAGCACGGTGTATTTCATTTCATAATAGAACATTTTATTTAAGTTTAAAAATTATTTCCCCAGCTAATACCATCAATGAATTGTTAATGGAGCATAATTATTTTTTTATTAAGATTAATAAATTCAAAACTACAGAAGACCCGCTACCTTGTCGTTGGAAATTTGAGAAATTAACATATTGCGGCACGCGTTTTAGACGAAGCGAAATCTGGATCATTCAATAAATAAATGTAAAGGTTAAGCCTCTTTTATAGAATGCTTGTAAAGCCACATTTATTCATATGCAGTTGGTTTAATTTCCCCTGCGCAATTATTACCGCCTTATGCAACGGTCTACCACGGTCTACCACGGTCTACCACTACAATATAACAAAATTAATATACATGTAATTCCCTTTGAAACCCATGGTAGACCGTGGTAGACCGTGGTAGACCGTTGGATAAGGCGGCATAATTGCGCAGGGGAAATTAAACCAACTGCATATGAATAAATGTGGCTTTACAAGCATTCTATAAAAGAGGCTTAAGCTTTACATTTATTTATTGAATGATTTCAACCTCTTCGAGATTTCGCTTCGTCTAAGACGCGTGCCGCAATATGTTAATTTCTCAAATTTCCAACGACAAGGTAGCGGGTCTTCTGTAGTTTTTTAAGCTATTAATCTTAATGTAAAAATAATTATGCTCCCATTGACAATTCATTGATAGTATTAGCTGGGGAAATAATTTGTAAACTTAAATAAAATGTTCTATTATGAAATGAAATACACCGTGCTTGTTTTTCCCCAATCATCATAATGTCAGATATAGATTCAGTTAAAGCGGGCTCAGATATCAATCACCCAACGGCTGAAATATGAGCGTCATATCTAAACAATAGTAATATTATAAATACATCTCTATTTCAACAGTTATCCAAGTATCGAAACCTACATTTTTTCCACGGACAGAATGCACTTTCTCTCGTAATACTGTTCTAGTGACGGAGATGTTATTGAGTAACGAAGAAAGGGCCTCGTAGTAGAGCGCAATCTATACATTTTTAAACGCAAATATATCTCTACTAATTGCACGAAACAGTCTCAAATTTCACAATTTGTTTATTGACTTTAACTTAGAAATTGAAATCATATTTTAGCTGTATTTTATACAATATTAAGAAAAATCAGTCCAGGACAATCTTGGACAATAATAGTTGTAACAGTCAACCCCTCCCCCCGATTCAATGTTGTTATATGAAACTCCATTCCAACGTTGTTTCATTTCGGTCAACATTGAGTCGGGGGGAGGGGGTGTTACAACATTATTGTCCGAGATTGTCCTTGACTGATTTTTCTTAATATTGTATAAAATACAGCTAAAATATGATTTCAATTTGTAAATTAAAGTCGATAAACAAATTGTAAAATTTGAGACTGTTTCGTGCAATTAGTAGAGAGATATTTGCATTTAAAAATGTATAGATTGCGCTCTACTACGAGGCCCTTTCTTTGTTACTCAATAATATCTACGTCACTAGAACAGTATTGCGAGAGAAAGGGCATTCTGTCGATGGAAAAAAATGTAGGTTTTGATACTTGGATAACTGTTGAAAGAGAGACGTATTTATAATATTACTATTGTTTAGATATGACGCTCATATTTCAGCCGTTGGTTGATATCTGAGTCCGCTTTAACTGAATCTATATCTGACATTATTACGATTAGGGAAAAACAAGCACGGTGTATTTCATTTCATAATAGAACATTTTATTTAAGTTTAAAAATTATTTCCCCAGCTAATACCATCAATGAATTGTTAATGGAGCATAATTATTTTTTTATTAAGATTAATAAATTCAAAACTACAGAAGACCCGCTACCTTGTCGTTGGAAATTTGAGAAATTAACATATTGCGGCACGCGTTTTAGACGAAGCGAAATCTGGATCATTCAATAAATAAATGTAAAGGTTAAGCCTCTTTTATAGAATGCTTGTAAAGCCACATTTATTCATATGCAGTTGGTTTAATTTCCCCTGCGCAATTATTACCGCCTTATGCAACGGTCTACCACGGTCTACCACGGTCTACCACTACAATATAACAAAATTAATATACATGTAATTCCCTTTGAAACCCATGGTAGACCGTGGTAGACCGTGGTAGACCGTTGGATAAGGCGGCATAATTGCGCAGGGGAAATTAAACCAACTGCATATGAATAAATGTGGCTTTACAAGCATTCTATAAAAGAGGCTTAAGCTTTACATTTATTTATTGAATGATTTCAACCTCTTCGAGATTTCGCTTCGTCTAAGACGCGTGCCGCAATATGTTAATTTCTCAAATTTCCAACGACAAGGTAGCGGGTCTTCTGTAGTTTTTTAAGCTATTAATCTTAATGTAAAAATAATTATGCTCCCATTGACAATTCATTGATAGTATTAGCTGGGGAAATAATTTGTAAACTTAAATAAAATGTTCTATTATGAAATGAAATACACCGTGCTTGTTTTTCCCCAATCATCATAATGTCAGATATAGATTCAGTTAAAGCGGGCTCAGATATCAATCACCCAACGGCTGAAATATGAGCGTCATATCTAAACAATAGTAATATTATAAATACATCTCTATTTCAACAGTTATCCAAGTATCGAAACCTACATTTTTTCCACGGACAGAATGCACTTTCTCTCGTAATACTGTTCTAGTGACGGAGATGTTATTGAGTAACGAAGAAAGGGCCTCGTAGTAGAGCGCAATCTATACATTTTTAAACGCAAATATATCTCTACTAATTGCACGAAACAGTCTCAAATTTCACAATTTGTTTATTGACTTTAACTTAGAAATTGAAATCATATTTTAGCTGTATTTTATACAATATTAAGAAAAATCAGTCCAGGACAATCTTGGACAATAATAGTTGTAACAGTCAACCCCTCCCCCCGATTCAATGTTGTTATATGAAACTCCATTCCAACGTTGTTTCATTTCGGTCAACATTGAGTCGGGGGGAGGGGGTGTTACAACATTATTGTCCGAGATTGTCCTTGACTGATTTTTCTTAATATTGTATAAAATACAGCTAAAATATGATTTCAATTTGTAAATTAAAGTCGATAAACAAATTGTAAAATTTGAGACTGTTTCGTGCAATTAGTAGAGAGATATTTGCATTTAAAAATGTATAGATTGCGCTCTACTACGAGGCCCTTTCTTTGTTACTCAATAATATCTACGTCACTAGAACAGTATTGCGAGAGAAAGGGCATTCTGTCGATGGAAAAAAATGTAGGTTTTGATACTTGGATAACTGTTGAAAGAGAGACGTATTTATAATATTACTATTGTTTAGATATGACGCTCATATTTCAGCCGTTGGTTGATATCTGAGTCCGCTTTAACTGAATCTATATCTGACATTATTACGATTAGGGAAAAACAAGCACGGTGTATTTCATTTCATAATAGAACATTTTATTTAAGTTTAAAAATTATTTCCCCAGCTAATACCATCAATGAATTGTTAATGGAGCATAATTATTTTTTTATTAAGATTAATAAATTCAAAACTACAGAAGACCCGCTACCTTGTCGTTGGAAATTTGAGAAATTAACATATTGCGGCACGCGTTTTAGACGAAGCGAAATCTGGATCATTCAATAAATAAATGTAAAGGTTAAGCCTCTTTTATAGAATGCTTGTAAAGCCACATTTATTCATATGCAGTTGGTTTAATTTCCCCTGCGCAATTATTACCGCCTTATGCAACGGTCTACCACGGTCTACCACGGTCTACCACTACAATATAACAAAATTAATATACATGTAATTCCCTTTGAAACCCATGGTAGACCGTGGTAGACCGTGGTAGACCGTTGGATAAGGCGGCATAATTGCGCAGGGGAAATTAAACCAACTGCATATGAATAAATGTGGCTTTACAAGCATTCTATAAAAGAGGCTTAAGCTTTACATTTATTTATTGAATGATTTCAACCTCTTCGAGATTTCGCTTCGTCTAAGACGCGTGCCGCAATATGTTAATTTCTCAAATTTCCAACGACAAGGTAGCGGGTCTTCTGTAGTTTTTTAAGCTATTAATCTTAATGTAAAAATAATTATGCTCCCATTGACAATTCATTGATAGTATTAGCTGGGGAAATAATTTGTAAACTTAAATAAAATGTTCTATTATGAAATGAAATACACCGTGCTTGTTTTTCCCCAATCATCATAATGTCAGATATAGATTCAGTTAAAGCGGGCTCAGATATCAATCACCCAACGGCTGAAATATGAGCGTCATATCTAAACAATAGTAATATTATAAATACATCTCTATTTCAACAGTTATCCAAGTATCGAAACCTACATTTTTTCCACGGACAGAATGCACTTTCTCTCGTAATACTGTTCTAGTGACGGAGATGTTATTGAGTAACGAAGAAAGGGCCTCGTAGTAGAGCGCAATCTATACATTTTTAAACGCAAATATATCTCTACTAATTGCACGAAACAGTCTCAAATTTCACAATTTGTTTATTGACTTTAACTTAGAAATTGAAATCATATTTTAGCTGTATTTTATACAATATTAAGAAAAATCAGTCCAGGACAATCTTGGACAATAATAGTTGTAACAGTCAACCCCTCCCCCCGATTCAATGTTGTTATATGAAACTCCATTCCAACGTTGTTTCATTTCGGTCAACATTGAGTCGGGGGGGAGGGGTGTTACAACATTATTGTCCGAGATTGTCCTTGACTGATTTTTCTTAATATTGTATAAAATACAGCTAAAATATGATTTCAATTTGTAAATTAAAGTCGATAAACAAATTGTAAAATTTGAGACTGTTTCGTGCAATTAGTAGAGAGATATTTGCATTTAAAAATGTATAGATTGCGCTCTACTACGAGGCCCTTTCTTTGTTACTCAATAATATCTACGTCACTAGAACAGTATTGCGAGAGAAAGGGCATTCTGTCGATGGAAAAAAATGTAGGTTTTGATACTTGGATAACTGTTGAAAGAGAGACGTATTTATAATATTACTATTGTTTAGATATGACGCTCATATTTCAGCCGTTGGTTGATATCTGAGTCCGCTTTAACTGAATCTATATCTGACATTATTACGATTAGGGAAAAACAAGCACGGTGTATTTCATTTCATAATAGAACATTTTATTTAAGTTTAAAAATTATTTCCCCAGCTAATACCATCAATGAATTGTTAATGGAGCATAATTATTTTTTTATTAAGATTAATAAATTCAAAACTACAGAAGACCCGCTACCTTGTCGTTGGAAATTTGAGAAATTAACATATTGCGGCACGCGTTTTAGACGAAGCGAAATCTGGATCATTCAATAAATAAATGTAAAGGTTAAGCCTCTTTTATAGAATGCTTGTAAAGCCACATTTATTCATATGCAGTTGGTTTAATTTCCCCTGCGCAATTATTACCGCCTTATGCAACGGTCTACCACGGTCTACCACGGTCTACCACTACAATATAACAAAATTAATATACATGTAATTCCCTTTGAAACCCATGGTAGACCGTGGTAGACCGTGGTAGACCGTTGGATAAGGCGGCATAATTGCGCAGGGGAAATTAAACCAACTGCATATGAATAAATGTGGCTTTACAAGCATTCTATAAAAGAGGCTTAAGCTTTACATTTATTTATTGAATGATTTCAACCTCTTCGAGATTTCGCTTCGTCTAAGACGCGTGCCGCAATATGTTAATTTCTCAAATTTCCAACGACAAGGTAGCGGGTCTTCTGTAGTTTTTTAAGCTATTAATCTTAATGTAAAAATAATTATGCTCCCATTGACAATTCATTGATAGTATTAGCTGGGGAAATAATTTGTAAACTTAAATAAAATGTTCTATTATGAAATGAAATACACCGTGCTTGTTTTTCCCCAATCATCATAATGTCAGATATAGATTCAGTTAAAGCGGGCTCAGATATCAATCACCCAACGGCTGAAATATGAGCGTCATATCTAAACAATAGTAATATTATAAATACATCTCTATTTCAACAGTTATCCAAGTATCGAAACCTACATTTTTTCCACGGACAGAATGCACTTTCTCTCGTAATACTGTTCTAGTGACGGAGATGTTATTGAGTAACGAAGAAAGGGCCTCGTAGTAGAGCGCAATCTATACATTTTTAAACGCAAATATATCTCTACTAATTGCACGAAACAGTCTCAAATTTCACAATTTGTTTATTGACTTTAACTTAGAAATTGAAATCATATTTTAGCTGTATTTTATACAATATTAAGAAAAATCAGTCCAGGACAATCTTGGACAATAATAGTTGTAACAGTCAACCCCTCCCCCCGATTCAATGTTGTTATATGAAACTCCATTCCAACGTTGTTTCATTTCGGTCAACATTGAGTCGGGGGGGAGGGGGTGTTACAACATTATTGTCCGAGATTGTCCTTGACTGATTTTTCTTAATATTGTATAAAATACAGCTAAAATATGATTTCAATTTGTAAATTAAAGTCGATAAACAAATTGTAAAATTTGAGACTGTTTCGTGCAATTAGTAGAGAGATATTTGCATTTAAAAATGTATAGATTGCGCTCTACTACGAGGCCCTTTCTTTGTTACTCAATAATATCTACGTCACTAGAACAGTATTGCGAGAGAAAGGGCATTCTGTCGATGGAAAAAAATGTAGGTTTTGATACTTGGATAACTGTTGAAAGAGAGACGTATTTATAATATTACTATTGTTTAGATATGACGCTCATATTTCAGCCGTTGGTTGATATCTGAGTCCGCTTTAACTGAATCTATATCTGACATTATTACGATTAGGGAAAAACAAGCACGGTGTATTTCATTTCATAATAGAACATTTTATTTAAGTTTAAAAATTATTTCCCCAGCTAATACCATCAATGAATTGTTAATGGAGCATAATTATTTTTTTATTAAGATTAATAAATTCAAAACTACAGAAGACCCGCTACCTTGTCGTTGGAAATTTGAGAAATTAACATATTGCGGCACGCGTTTTTAGACGAAGCGAAATCTGGATCATTCAATAAATAAATGTAAAGGTTAAGCCTCTTTTATAGAATGCTTGTAAAGCCACATTTATTCATATGCAGTTGGTTTAATTTCCCCTGCGCAATTATTACCGCCTTATGCAACGGTCTACCACGGTCTACCACGGTCTACCACTACAATATAACAAAATTAATATACATGTAATTCCCTTTGAAACCCATGGTAGACCGTGGTAGACCGTGGTAGACCGTTGGATAAGGCGGCATAATTGCGCAGGGGAAATTAAACCAACTGCATATGAATAAATGTGGCTTTACAAGCATTCTATAAAAGAGGCTTAAGCTTTACATTTATTTATTGAATGATTTCAACCTCTTCGAGATTTCGCTTCGTCTAAGACGCGTGCCGCAATATGTTAATTTCTCAAATTTCCAACGACAAGGTAGCGGGTCTTCTGTAGTTTTTTAAGCTATTAATCTTAATGTAAAAATAATTATGCTCCCATTGACAATTCATTGATAGTATTAGCTGGGGAAATAATTTGTAAACTTAAATAAAATGTTCTATTATGAAATGAAATACACCGTGCTTGTTTTTCCCCAATCATCATAATGTCAGATATAGATTCAGTTAAAGCGGGCTCAGATATCAATCACCCAACGGCTGAAATATGAGCGTCATATCTAAACAATAGTAATATTATAAATACATCTCTATTTCAACAGTTATCCAAGTATCGAAACCTACATTTTTTCCACGGACAGAATGCACTTTCTCTCGTAATACTGTTCTAGTGACGGAGATGTTATTGAGTAACGAAGAAAGGGCCTCGTAGTAGAGCGCAATCTATACATTTTTAAACGCAAATATATCTCTACTAATTGCACGAAACAGTCTCAAATTTCACAATTTGTTTATTGACTTTAACTTAGAAATTGAAATCATATTTTAGCTGTATTTTATACAATATTAAGAAAAATCAGTCCAGGACAATCTTGGACAATAATAGTTGTAACAGTCAACCCCTCCCCCCGATTCAATGTTGTTATATGAAACTCCATTCCAACGTTGTTTCATTTCGGTCAACATTGAGTCGGGGGGAGGGGGTGTTACAACATTATTGTCCGAGATTGTCCTTGACTGATTTTTCTTAATATTGTATAAAATACAGCTAAAATATGATTTCAATTTGTAAATTAAAGTCGATAAACAAATTGTAAAATTTGAGACTGTTTCGTGCAATTAGTAGAGAGATATTTGCATTTAAAAATGTATAGATTGCGCTCTACTACGAGGCCCTTTCTTTGTTACTCAATAATATCTACGTCACTAGAACAGTATTGCGAGAGAAAGGGCATTCTGTCGATGGAAAAAAATGTAGGTTTTGATACTTGGATAACTGTTGAAAGAGAGACGTATTTATAATATTACTATTGTTTAGATATGACGCTCATATTTCAGCCGTTGGTTGATATCTGAGTCCGCTTTAACTGAATCTATATCTGACATTATTACGATTAGGGAAAAACAAGCACGGTGTATTTCATTTCATAATAGAACATTTTATTTAAGTTTAAAAATTATTTCCCCAGCTAATACCATCAATGAATTGTTAATGGAGCATAATTATTTTTTTATTAAGATTAATAAATTCAAAACTACAGAAGACCCGCTACCTTGTCGTTGGAAATTTGAGAAATTAACATATTGCGGCACGCGTTTTAGACGAAGCGAAATCTGGATCATTCAATAAATAAATGTAAAGGTTAAGCCTCTTTTATAGAATGCTTGTAAAGCCACATTTATTCATATGCAGTTGGTTTAATTTCCCCTGCGCAATTATTACCGCCTTATGCAAACGGTCTACCACGGTCTACCACGGTCTACCACTACAATATAACAAAATTAATATACATGTAATTCCCTTTGAAACCCATGGTAGACCGTGGTAGACCGTGGTAGACCGTTGGATAAGGCGGCATAATTGCGCAGGGGAAATTAAACCAACTGCATATGAATAAATGTGGCTTTACAAGCATTCTATAAAAGAGGCTTAAGCTTTACATTTATTTATTGAATGATTTCAACCTCTTCGAGATTTCGCTTCGTCTAAGACGCGTGCCGCAATATGTTAATTTCTCAAATTTCCAACGACAAGGTAGCGGGTCTTCTGTAGTTTTTTAAGCTATTAATCTTAATGTAAAAATAATTATGCTCCCATTGACAATTCATTGATAGTATTAGCTGGGGAAATAATTTGTAAACTTAAATAAAATGTTCTATTATGAAATGAAATACACCGTGCTTGTTTTTCCCCAATCATCATAATGTCAGATATAGATTCAGTTAAAGCGGGCTCAGATATCAATCACCCAACGGCTGAAATATGAGCGTCATATCTAAACAATAGTAATATTATAAATACATCTCTATTTCAACAGTTATCCAAGTATCGAAACCTACATTTTTTCCACGGACAGAATGCACTTTCTCTCGTAATACTGTTCTAGTGACGGAGATGTTATTGAGTAACGAAGAAAGGGCCTCGTAGTAGAGCGCAATCTATACATTTTTAAACGCAAATATATCTCTACTAATTGCACGAAACAGTCTCAAATTTCACAATTTGTTTATTGACTTTAACTTAGAAATTGAAATCATATTTTAGCTGTATTTTATACAATATTAAGAAAAATCAGTCCAGGACAGTCCTTGACTGATTTTTCTTAATATTGTATAAAATACAGCTAAAATATGATTTCAATTTGTAAATTAAAGTCGATAAACAAATTGTAAAATTTGAGACTGTTTCGTGCAATTAGTAGAGAGATATTTGCATTTAAAAATGTATAGATTGCGCTCTACTACGAGGCCCTTTCTTTGTTACTCAATAATATCTACGTCACTAGAACAGTATTGCGAGAGAAAGGGCATTCTGTCGATGGAAAAAAATGTAGGTTTTGATACTTGGATAACTGTTGAAAGAGAGACGTATTTATAATATTACTATTGTTTAGATATGACGCTCATATTTCAGCCGTTGGTTGATATCTGAGTCCGCTTTAACTGAATCTATATCTGACATTATTACGATTAGGGAAAAACAAGCACGGTGTATTTCATTTCATAATAGAACATTTTATTTAAGTTTAAAAATTATTTCCCCAGCTAATACCATCAATGAATTGTTAATGGAGCATAATTATTTTTTTATTAAGATTAATAAATTCAAAACTACAGAAGACCCGCTACCTTGTCGTTGGAAATTTGAGAAATTAACATATTGCGGCACGCGTTTTAGACGAAGCGAAATCTGGATCATTCAATAAATAAATGTAAAGGTTAAGCCTCTTTTATAGAATGCTTGTAAAGCCACATTTATTCATATGCAGTTGGTTTAATTTCCCCTGCGCAATTATTACCGCCTTATGCAACGGTCTACCACGGTCTACCACGGTCTACCACTACAATATAACAAAATTAATATACATGTAATTCCCTTTGAAACCCATGGTAGACCGTGGTAGACCGTGGTAGACCGTTGGATAAGGCGGCATAATTGCGCAGGGGAAATTAAACCAACTGCATATGAATAAATGTGGCTTTACAAGCATTCTATAAAAGAGGCTTAAGCTTTACATTTATTTATTGAATGATTTCAACCTCTTCGAGATTTCGCTTCGTCTAAGACGCGTGCCGCAATATGTTAATTTCTCAAATTTCCAACGACAAGGTAGCGGGTCTTCTGTAGTTTTTTAAGCTATTAATCTTAATGTAAAAATAATTATGCTCCCATTGACAATTCATTGATAGTATTAGCTGGGGAAATAATTTGTAAACTTAAATAAAATGTTCTATTATGAAATGAAATACACCGTGCTTGTTTTTCCCCAATCATCATAATGTCAGATATAGATTCAGTTAAAGCGGGCTCAGATATCAATCACCCAACGGCTGAAATATGAGCGTCATATCTAAACAATAGTAATATTATAAATACATCTCTATTTCAACAGTTATCCAAGTATCGAAACCTACATTTTTTCCACGGACAGAATGCACTTTCTCTCGTAATACTGTTCTAGTGACGGAGATGTTATTGAGTAACGAAGAAAGGGCCTCGTAGTAGAGCGCAATCTATACATTTTTAAACGCAAATATATCTCTACTAATTGCACGAAACAGTCTCAAATTTCACAATTTGTTTATTGACTTTAACTTAGAAATTGAAATCATATTTTAGCTGTATTTTATACAATATTAAGAAAAATCAGTCCAGGACAATCTTGGACAATAATAGTTGTAACAGTCAACCCCTCCCCCCGATTCAATGTTGTTATATGAAACTCCATTCCAACGTTGTTTCATTTCGGTCAACATTGAGTCGGGGGGAGGGGGTGTTACAACATTATTGTCCGAGATTGTCCTTGACTGATTTTTCTTAATATTGTATAAAATACAGCTAAAATATGATTTCAATTTGTAAATTAAAGTCGATAAACAAATTGTAAAATTTGAGACTGTTTCGTGCAATTAGTAGAGAGATATTTGCATTTAAAAATGTATAGATTGCGCTCTACTACGAGGCCCTTTCTTTGTTACTCAATAATATCTACGTCACTAGAACAGTATTGCGAGAGAAAGGGCATTCTGTCGATGGAAAAAAATGTAGGTTTTGATACTTGGATAACTGTTGAAAGAGAGACGTATTTATAATATTACTATTGTTTAGATATGACGCTCATATTTCAGCCGTTGGTTGATATCTGAGTCCGCTTTAAACTGAATCTATATCTGACATTATTACGATTAGGGAAAAACAAGCACGGTGTATTTCATTTCATAATAGAACATTTTATTTAAGTTTAAAAATTATTTCCCCAGCTAATACCATCAATGAATTGTTAATGGAGCATAATTATTTTTTTATTAAGATTAATAAATTCAAAACTACAGAAGACCCGCTACCTTGTCGTTGGAAATTTGAGAAATTAACATATTGCGGCACGCGTTTTAGACGAAGCGAAATCTGGATCATTCAATAAATAAATGTAAAGGTTAAGCCTCTTTTATAGAATGCTTGTAAAGCCACATTTATTCATATGCAGTTGGTTTAATTTCCCCTGCGCAATTATTACCGCCTTATGCAACGGTCTACCACGGTCTACCACGGTCTACCACTACAATATAACAAAATTAATATACATGTAATTCCCTTTGAAACCCATGGTAGACCGTGGTAGACCGTGGTAGACCGTTGGATAAGGCGGCATAATTGCGCAGGGGAAATTAAACCAACTGCATATGAATAAATGTGGCTTTACAAGCATTCTATAAAAGAGGCTTAAGCTTTACATTTATTTATTGAATGATTTCAACCTCTTCGAGATTTCGCTTCGTCTAAGACGCGTGCCGCAATATGTTAATTTCTCAAATTTCCAACGACAAGGTAGCGGGTCTTCTGTAGTTTTTTAAGCTATTAATCTTAATGTAAAAATAATTATGCTCCCATTGACAATTCATTGATAGTATTAGCTGGGGAAATAATTTGTAAACTTAAATAAAATGTTCTATTATGAAATGAAATACACCGTGCTTGTTTTTCCCCAATCATCATAATGTCAGATATAGATTCAGTTAAAGCGGGCTCAGATATCAATCACCCAACGGCTGAAATATGAGCGTCATATCTAAACAATAGTAATATTATAAATACATCTCTATTTCAACAGTTATCCAAGTATCGAAACCTACATTTTTTCCACGGACAGAATGCACTTTCTCTCGTAATACTGTTCTAGTGACGGAGATGTTATTGAGTAACGAAGAAAGGGCCTCGTAGTAGAGCGCAATCTATACATTTTTAAACGCAAATATATCTCTACTAATTGCACGAAACAGTCTCAAATTTCACAATTTGTTTATTGACTTTAACTTAGAAATTGAAATCATATTTTAGCTGTATTTTATACAATATTAAGAAAAATCAGTCCAGGACAGTCCTTGACTGATTTTTCTTAATATTGTATAAAATACAGCTAAAATATGATTTCAATTTTGTAAATTAAAGTCGATAAACAAATTGTAAAATTTGAGACTGTTTTCGTGCAATTAGTAGAGAGATATTTGCATTTAAAAATGTATAGATTGCGCTCTACTACGAGGCCCTTTCTTTGTTACTCAATAATATCTACGTCACTAGAACAGTATTGCGAGAGAAAGGGCATTCTGTCGATGGAAAAAAATGTAGGTTTTGATACTTGGATAACTGTTGAAAGAGAGACGTATTTATAATATTACTATTGTTTAGATATGACGCTCATATTTCAGCCGTTGGTTGATATCTGAGTCCGCTTTAACTGAATCTATATCTGACATTATTACGATTAGGGAAAAACAAGCACGGTGTATTTCATTTCATAATAGAACATTTTATTTAAGTTTAAAAATTATTTCCCCAGCTAATACCATCAATGAATTGTTAATGGAGCATAATTATTTTTTTATTAAGATTAATAAATTCAAAACTACAGAAGACCCGCTACCTTGTCGTTGGAAATTTGAGAAATTAACATATTGCGGCACGCGTTTTAGACGAAGCGAAATCTGGATCATTCAATAAATAAATGTAAAGGTTAAGCCTCTTTTATAGAATGCTTGTAAAGCCACATTTATTCATATGCAGTTGGTTTAATTTCCCCTGCGCAATTATTACCGCCTTATGCAACGGTCTACCACGGTCTACCACGGTCTACCACTACAATATAACAAAATTAATATACATGTAATTCCCTTTGAAACCCATGGTAGACCGTGGTAGACCGTGGTAGACCGTTGGATAAGGCGGCATAATTGCGCAGGGGAAATTAAACCAACTGCATATGAATAAATGTGGCTTTACAAGCATTCTATAAAAGAGGCTTAAGCTTTACATTTATTTATTGAATGATTTCAACCTCTTCGAGATTTCGCTTCGTCTAAGACGCGTGCCGCAATATGTTAATTTCTCAAATTTCCAACGACAAGGTAGCGGGTCTTCTGTAGTTTTTTAAGCTATTAATCTTAATGTAAAAATAATTATGCTCCCATTGACAATTCATTGATAGTATTAGCTGGGGAAATAATTTGTAAACTTAAATAAAATGTTCTATTATGAAATGAAATACACCGTGCTTGTTTTTCCCCAATCATCATAATGTCAGATATAGATTCAGTTAAAGCGGGCTCAGATATCAATCACCCAACGGCTGAAATATGAGCGTCATATCTAAACAATAGTAATATTATAAATACATCTCTATTTCAACAGTTATCCAAGTATCGAAACCTACATTTTTTCCACGGACAGAATGCACTTTCTCTCGTAATACTGTTCTAGTGACGGAGATGTTATTGAGTAACGAAGAAAGGGCCTCGTAGTAGAGCGCAATCTATACATTTTTAAACGCAAATATATCTCTACTAATTGCACGAAACAGTCTCAAATTTCACAATTTGTTTATTGACTTTAACTTAGAAATTGAAATCATATTTTAGCTGTATTTTATACAATATTAAGAAAAATCAGTCCAGGACAATCTTGGACAATAATAGTTGTAACAGTCAACCCCTCCCCCCGATTCAATGTTGTTATATGAAACTCCATTCCAACGTTGTTTCATTTCGGTCAACATTGAATCGGGGGGAGGGGGTGTTACAACATTATTGTCCGAGATTACTAGCTTATAACTCTTACCGAGTTAGGGCTGTGATACAGGCTAGCATTCGTACAACAAGTTACTCACAAGTTTGTGACAAGTTGTTGTGATCAACAAGACTGCCGCAGATTGTTCGAATAAGGGGTTCGTGTAAACACGAAAAAAGAATAACCAGGGATGGCGAGCTGACCCGGGCTGGCACTCAACCCGCGGGCTCGTGTAAAGGCCCCGGGTTGGCTGCTGTTTTCCTCAACCCAGGTCAGCTTTTCTCAACCCGGGTCAGCTTTTCTCAACCCAGGTCAGCTTTTCTCAACACAAATTATCATATTGCCAACACTTCTCACGAGCCCGGGTCAAGTCAACCCGTGTTTACATGAAGGAATTGAACAAATTTCCGCACCGTTGCACGTCCCCATCCCGGGTCGACCCGGGTCTTGAAAAGGGTCACCCGGCAAGACGGGTAGCCCCGGCTATCGTGTAAACGCTAACAGGAGTTTATTCGTAGACGGGTTGACCCGGGTTGTCGAGCTAACCCAGGCTCGTGTAAAGGCCCCCTAACTTGCTGCAGGTGCCAAGTACACTCGAATGCGACAACGTGATTTCGTGACAGAGTTTACAAACATGCTGAGTAATTTATTGTGTGTTCGTAAGGCGTCATTCCGGAATAGGAATAGCCAAAATAACGTACGCAAACGCTAGTTTAGGAACTCTTCTTAATCTGGAATACTCAGAATACCATTCGTTGAGGTCTCTAGATTAACTTAACCCGAACCAGTGGCGGCGTGGCTCTGAAATAGGGCCCGGGAAATGACATAAGAAGTTAGAACTGCCCATTTTCACATTTGTTTGGGTCTGAAATTTTTGTCTCTGAAATGGCATTTCCCGCATTCTAACAACACCTAAATTTTCAAAGGTTAAAAACAGAAAAACAACAACGCAATATTTATAATCTAACGTGTGTGTACTACGTGTAGTTGCATACAATTATTGGGGGTTACTAGCTAGGCATCTACAAGTTATTTGGTCCCATACGGTGCTCGGGCAAGGGCCACTTGTTCACATTCACGGCGCCCTGGATCTGATAAGCGTTCACACAGAAAGCTAGCTTTTCATGGCTTTTGTAGCTATTTTGTGGCTTCGAGGCTTCGAACTACAAGGAATATTGAGTAAAAGGCGTGGGCACCACTTTGGGCACTCCGGCACTATGAAAACGTGTTCACATTAGGGCCTGGGCACGGTGCCTGGGCACGGTGCCTGGGTACTACCTCAACGCACGGTGCCCGGTTTTGATTAGTTTGAGTTGGGCACCGCGAAAAAGTCGTGTTCACATTACCGTGCCCGGGCACCTAGTCTGAACGGGGGGGGGGGGGGGCACAAGGTACAGATCGGGAAATGTCCCGGTGGGCCACGCCGCCCCTGACCATGAACAACCATCGTTTGGAAAACCAGAGACGACTATTCTGGTATATTTCAGAAATTATTCTTACTCAGGAATAACCCAAACGAACGCAACCTTAATTCCGTTATACTCTTACCATGTAAAAAAAAACCCCATAAAATGGAAGCACGTTGTTATGTACATTAAAATTGAATAAAAATAACCGTCGAGTCTCGTATTGTAAATCGTACATAGAGCTGCGAGTAATAGATCAAACACGAGTTTGAGTGTTTCATCAGGGGTTCCAAACACGAGAAAAC
The DNA here is from genome assembly GCA_035771165.1 of Paragorgia papillata. NCBI lineage: Eukaryota > Metazoa > Cnidaria > Anthozoa > Scleralcyonacea > Coralliidae > Paragorgia > Paragorgia papillata. Next base: position 3,636,853 of record JAWNZC010000419.1, read on the forward strand.
AAATGAAAACCGAGGGCCTAGCCCCGAGGTTTTTATTGTTTTCGAGTGTTTGGAGTCCCCTGATGAAACACGAGTACACGACGATAAACGAGTGTTTGATCTTGCTTCTCAAACGAGTATTTGCATCGCGATTTGCGGTGTTTTCTTCATTGATTTCAATATGCAGATTAAGAAGTGTGATCTCCAGTTCACTAGGAAGTTTCCTACAGGTTTTCATTGGGTATCAAAACTCATGAATGTGATGTGGTATAGGTTCATGGATTGGCTACGATAATCATGAATTATTAATGGCGTTTGAGAAATATAAATTAAGGAAGAGTTTTGGAGATATACTGATCTCTAGCAACTCTTCAAAAGTTTTAAAGATTTTCTTGTCAATAGCGAATCTTCAAAGGTTCTGAGGTGATGAACTATTAGGTAGGCAGGACTAATTGAACTTTTGTCGACAGTATTTGTGGCTGACAAACTGATTCAACTAGTCTCAGGGGTTGGCGGCCCTGCCTTGCCAGCCGTGCGGACTGGTGAGTAGCTGCCAGTCTTTCTGTTTCTCTCACGTTATACACTGCGGGTATGCAGCCACAGATGCAGCAAACGTTTCCTCAGCCTGGTTCCCAGGCCTCTCTTTTTAACGTCGAGCGGCAGACCGAAATTGTGAGAGGCCTGGAATAAAATGTTTTGCTTGGCCCCAAATCTGGCCCCAAATTATACAGGCACCAAACGGCCGATAACGGAAAACCAAGGCAGATAACACTCACGTCGGTCTGCACAATTCTTTATAACATATAGCAAGGTTGGTCTACTGCCGAAACATTTCGATTTGTATAAATGTGTTTCAACTTCCTACGCCGAACACTACTTTATAAAGCTTCGTAGGTAACAACCTTTTAACGTAATGTAAAACAAAGAAACCCACTCGTTTGCTGTCTGCTAGTCAAGAAGAAGTTTGTTTAAGTGCCCTCGTTCATAAAGATTAATGAATCCGAGCTCCAGCAGGATTCATGATAGATAAAGATGAACATTTTCCGCTAGTCCTCTCGCTCGATCCCTATTCTGTGCCGTCACCAAAATACGTTCGAGAGAAAAGAGGACTAGGCCTAGGAACTAGTCTGACGTTGCCTTTAGAATTCAGGATTATCTTGAATTGTCAAAGAATCTAGAATTGTAGGGGACTTCTAATCTCTGTCCCACATGCTGTATGTTAAACTGAAAAGCGTATATGTAATAAATATATGAACAACGAGAGCGAGTGTTTCACCGGGGTATCCAAACACGACAAAACAATGTATGAAAACACGAGCGCGTAGCGCGAGTGTGTTTGTTAATTGTTTTCGAGTGTTTGGATACCCCGGTGGGACACGAGCTCGAGTTGTTCATATCACTTCTCAAATGAGTCCGGTCTGGAGATAGTTCTCGCGAGAAAAGTGTATGTACTGGTCCGTGGTATTAATCTTGAGAAGTGTGTATTTAGTGGATGTAATGTTACATTTGTTGTAGACGACAAGAAGTGAATCAATAAATAACAGCAATTTTGAGTGTGAATTTTTGTTGGGATGACTATCTACTTTGCATGCGTAATTAAGATATTTGAGGAAGATCACTAGTGACTTTCATCAAATATCTTAATTACGCATGTAGGACAAATATATCTATTGAATACTTTGTAGTTGAAGGTGTTGCACTGGGATATCCAAATGCCATCTCGTGATCAAATGGGCCTTTATTATTTAGTGGTTAATTAGCTCATGAATTATTCATGAATTTGAGAAAATTAAATAGTTGATTACATGAGGCGAGATGGCGCAGTTAATGGGCTGACTCGTCTCATTGAGATCGGTACTGTGGTTTTCAAACTCGCTAAAACTAAATTTCCAAAGAAGACTTGGTTTAGTTTAGATGCTAACGTTGATTCAAATCCTAGTTGCGGCCGAGGAAAGAATTTCGTGACTCGAACTAATGATCCAGTATAGACGGCCGGCCAACCTCCATAAAAGTGCTGAAGTGTAATCCAAATAAAACACAAACGTAAATAGGCATCGCTTTACAGATATCCCATCCATCACATTGTGTTTTCAAAAAGCTCGAAATTTTAGTATATAAATCAATAATCACGACTGCCAACATCCCTCACCTTCAAAGTATACACTATCCGATATGATTTAGCATAGTTGCCTGCTTGTAACAAAAAATGCCATCAAAAGTAATATTTTGAAGCCTTGGCCGGCCCTCTATTACGGCTGTAGTAGTCGGTGTCTGAGAGGTGGAGCTTTTTGCTGCATGATCAGTAGAGCTAGGGTTAGGATTTGGTGTGGAGTTTGGGTTTCAACTTTTTTTGTCGGATAAAATATGTTTATGTAAACAGTAAAAAGCATGTCAAAAAGAATCATATAACATGTAAAAATATATGAACTGACTTAATAACAGAACTGAGGAAATTGTTCCTTTAAGACGTGGGGACTTTAATGTGTAGTTCGTTTTACGTAAATATATTTGTAATTGTATTAGTAAATTAGTTATAGGTCAAGGTAAAACTTGTATTTAGCCATATGTGTATAAATAGAAGTCGGAAGAAATTGTAAGGGAAGAAATGTAGATGGGAAGAAATCCAATGGGAAGAAATTCCATGATATTATTTTTAAGATATATTATAGAGTGACCTTTAACCGAATAACTTCCCATCGGTTGGAGTCAATAAAAGTGTATGATAAGTGTTTAGGTAGATTGAATATAGATTGGAATAGAGTGATTAATATAGAGTGCTGACGATTCTTGAAGATGAAATGAAGTATAGGAAATACAGTCCCCAGAGTGTTGATATTCAACCAGCAACGAGTAGAAGACCAAACGCAGGGTTTCTACGACATTTATAATTCTGGATTATCCTAAATTCTAGGCCATTTGTCAATTCAGGATAATCCAAAATTTTAAACGAGAGGGTATGCTGAATATTTTAATACAAAAATCATGTCACTATATGTCAATCGAAATCTGCCTACCTTGACGTGCCTTGAGAGTAATTCCTAAGTCTAATGCCATTATAAAAATATCATGTCGATTAATGTCAGCATTTAATAAATCTGTTTTGAGAATGCATATATAGTCGTCTACATTAAGAATGTGATCTTTGGGTAAATTCAGATGATAGGTGTAAAGATTATCCCAGTTTTTCTTTACTCCCATATAAGTTCAGATTTTATGCTGCATTGTAAATGTCAAATATTTTGTCCATATTTGGCCATACGAGAATAAAGTCCAACTTAGGCATGGGGTCCAACTGGTACTATGAAAACAGTGCAAATCAAAGAACAGGATAATTTTATTTTGTACCATCTTTACACTGCATGCATTTTTAGGGAATCTTGGCTTGTGTTTATGTCTCTAACTTTCATGATTTCTAAGTGTCTATGACACGAAAATTACGTGTATCTTATTTGAAAGAAAACTTAAAATAACAAAGTAACCACATGTTTGGATAGAAACCTAGACACAATAGCGCTTGTTCGTAAGCATACATAACTAAAGCAAAAAAAGTACAGTGTGTTGGAGTCGATTACAATGCAATACATTACTAGTATAACTACAGTAAAATTAGGTCTGTCTTATTTGAAAGAACAAATGACAAAGTAGCTAACATCTTATGCAGTTTTTCGTCTCCTTGCTTCGTTGAGATATTTGAGGTTGTTTGATATGCAAATTTAACATTTTGACGTCACATGTTGCTATTATCAAACTTAAATATGCATGTGTTCTATCCACAACATCGAACATGTCGAATTTCAAGTGATTTTGTTTGATAATAGCAAAGACATATTAACCTCCAACGTCCAATAAGTCATTATCCACATGTACGTCACAACATGTGATATTTGCATATCAAAAGTGATTTAAACTAGGTTACCAATGGCTGTGAATGTTGTTTTTTCAATTTCTTACGGCTGCGTAAATTGTCGAGAATTTCAAAATAACTTGACAAGGGTTTGCATACAAAAAATGACACAAAGTGGTTGTTGTAAAACTACAACCGTGCTGGAGTATAGTTACCACGATACATATTAAATTATCGCGCACGCAACTGTAATAGAAACTTTGTCTTTGCCCAACCATACAAATAAAAACAGAAGAAAAACTGTCGAGGAAAAGAATTGTCCGAAAATTTCAGTTCATCTATAGCACACGAGCAAGGCCCTGTTTACATGAAGCGGATTGACTGTCCAATCGGATCGAAAAACGCGAGTGAAGTCAATCCGTGCACATGCATGTTTACATGGAGAATCCGATCTGCTTGGAACATTGTTTTCGGTTTTGAAACACTATTTTCTGTGCTTCTCTCAATGTCTGCCATTTTGGAGACATTCAAGTCGATCCTTGCTTGAATCTCAAGTCAATCCACTCCACTGCGTGGATTGACTTAGCCATTCGATCAGATCGAAAACTTTCAATCTTCTTCATGTAAACACAACAAGTAGAAACAATAAGGGAGATTTGATTTGAACACTCAATCGGCTTCATATAAACAGGGCCCAAGTCAACCTTCCAAGCTCAATTAGGAAAACGTTGTCGAGTGCGGTGTGGCCATGCAGTGTTGGGGATTTGTACTGAACAATTTGGACATCGTGGTTTATCAACGTTTAGTGACAATATTTATAGTCTTTAGTCCAATTTACAATATTGATGAGGTGCTGCAGAACATCGGTTCACGTATATATACGTTTTCCATACATACATGCTTTAGAGCCAGAGTTTAAGCCTCACGTTCACACGAGCAAGTTTTGTCTTCTTACTCTAACGCCAGACGATTTTACTCGTCGAGAGGAGACGTCTCGGAAAGGTTAAATACATGCACTGTTGATTAACACGTTCACTCGCATTCGGTTGTCGTGGAGCAACTTAAGTTATCTTTTTACTCTGTCTAACGCCAGATGACCGTTTTACTCGTCAAGGGAAGACGTCTAGGAATGCCTTAAACACACTGTTGATTAAAGGCCTGGTTCATACGTCGCATTTAAATCAGAGGAATTTAATTCATAGTTAGCTTCGTCGACTAGTCGACGTAAACTCGAATTCGTTTCATGCGACGAATTTAACTCAGTGACGAGCAAGGAAAATCCCACTAGATCGCGCCAAAAACGTCCAATACGCATGCGAAGTAAACAAAAATCTGATGAGGGGCTCAAAAAATATGTTTTTATAATTTAGGCATTTAATTCGATGCGACGATACAGCGACGTCTGAAACCAACACGTATTTCAGACGTTGTATCCATCTCACCGTGACGGATACAACGTCTCAGACGAATTTAACTCTTCAGTCGAATTTAATTCGTTTCATACGTCGCACTACAGTCGCATTTAATTGATTGAGTTAAATTTGTCTGAATTAAATGCGACGTATGAACCAGGCCTAATAACATTTCCTTTCGCGTTGTTGTTGTGGGACAACTTTATCTTTTTACTCTGTCTAACGCCAGACGACCAGTTTTACTCGTCAAGGGAAGACATCTTGGAAAGCCATGCCCATGCATGAAAGGGCTAAACGACTCAATCACAAAAAAGTGACTTCTCTGAAGAGCAAAAGAGTACCTTCGTTTTAAATATTTCTTAAAGTAGTCATTTCTTAAACTGATCTCGTCTGTAGTGTTTGTAGATTGTTGAGGACCATGCTATACTTCAGAATCCAGTCGATCTTCTATATGAGCCATGCACACACATGATGCACACATCCATCGATGAGATAATAGAAGATAATATAGGGTTAATATAATTGATGAACCTTGAAAAGAAGAAGAAGAAAACTTTATAATAGCAATCTAGTTGATACGTTTTTACTTGGGTGATATACGGACACGTCACCAAAGTCCATGCGTACTCTATATATAGAACTAAAAAGCCATTTATTAGACAGTGTCAGTTGCCCTTTCGTTGTTAGAAAGTTGCAGGTTCGTTCTCTAACTATCATCTTCTCAGCCTAGGATATACTATTCAAGTTAGACGAACGTAAAAAAGTCTGTTTTTAACCACCAGTCTGCTGTTGTTCATGCAGAACGTTTGAATGTTAAGCTCTGATTTCTCTCCGTGTTTGTCTCTCTCTCAAACCTAAGGCTACGAAAAGCAGACCCGAGTTATCTTCTCTCATGGAAACGTACAGTACCCACTGTACTCTATATACTCACTATATTATAAACCATTAGTGAGACAGTGATTATATAATTCACGCTCTGTCATTCAACAACAAACCAAGACACTTAGCTTTCACACCAAGATCGATTGACTGGTTAATTCGCTTTGAGAAAGTGTTCACACTGGTACATAGATCAACCTCGGACTCTTTTAGATCGATCTCAGTTTGCCACCGAACGTATAGATCGATCCTAATAACTGTAATAGCTTTGGTGATGTTGCAACTATGCAACGAAACGTAACTAATGAAATGTTCTGTGCACAACCTGACTAAACTCTAAAGTCTTGTGTCTCAAAGTTATCTTCTGGACTCTGGTATTTATATTTCAATTACGTTTCCCACTTGGTATCTCAATCTTAGGCAGTTCTTCTTTGAATCGAGTTTAGTTCTCATTCGAGCGTTATTATTCAATCACTTGGTCAGTACTTGGACTTTATACCCTTTATACCTTGTCGTCTTAACGCCAGACAATTTTACTAGTCACAAGGAGATTCCATCGACGAGAAAGGGTTAAGGAATAGTGAGGTTTTCAACGTAATTCCTTCGCAAAACAGCTTTTAAACACAGTAGTTTGCAAATCATTTAATAAACTGTTTGTAATAGATCAAACAGGTACTGTACATGTAAAACAATTACGATTCTCAATCTTAATTGCTTGGTTGTCGGCGAGTGCCTGTATTTATTTTGAATTCAGCAGCCAGAGTAAAAATACATAAGAGTCAGAGTCTATAATGCCTCCTGAAAATAGTTATGATCCTATTTTTTCTCTATTGCTTTATATCAACAGTTCACAACACACAGTCTTTAGTTCTGTTACTGAGAGAAATGAAGTTTATACACACGTTCATTTTTATTTGTTTTAACACATTCTCAAGTACTAACCTTTGTAAAAAGGTATCCGAAAATGTTTATCCTTACTGATACAGTACTGAGTAGCTTCTTCAGTTAGAAACAGCATATAGATGTCATGAATCTCTGTTCATATGCACTGTAAACAATGACTCGTTCACAGTGTTGACAGCAAATCGAACCTTGTACTTCTCGACATGGACATTCCAAATAAACACACGTCTGGCAGTTTGATACGTTTACGGTTTGGATATCACGATTTAAGCTCTTGTTTAGAGCTTCAAGAATAACTTGAGTTGCTCTATAAGTTCTGAGTTTGCGTTTTTTGTCTTATGAGACGTGACAATCTCTCTTTCTGAGGAAAGCAATTGAAAAAAAAAGTGAAGTAGTTATCAGGTTTTTCAGGTATTGCGTTGTTTACCAGTTAAAACCGAAAAAAGGGCGTGTCTTCTGTAATATTAAACGTTTAGAAAAGCGACATTCGCCAGAAGAAATTATCACAGACTTACTTTAGTAATCAGACTGAAGTAATCAGTCATTCTTATAATTCTCTTGACTTTATTCTTGGTCTGTGAGTTTGGGCTTGATTCGCGGTTGGGTAAATTGGTCAAAAGCTCTTTAATAAACACTCGGTAGGCGCCTGACAACGAACAGCTGTTTCTTTGTTGATTATGACTGTGTAGATGTGTTGAAAACACGAGTGAGAAGAAAAATAATATGCAGCAAACTTGAACAACATTGTTATCATGATCGTTGGTTGACCAATTATATTGTTCATCATTGTTTGAACAATATTGTTCAGCAATGATGATGGAACAAGGTTGTTGTTCGTTGAAGAGCTTCATAGAAGAAGCATGTTCTCTATTGTTAGGACGCCTCCTGCAACTTCTTAAGAGGCTAAGACACGGGTGCATAATGCTATACTCTGGTTTGAAGTAAAACCAGTCAAGTTTCCTATTAAAAACTAATTACCACACTGACACTTGTAGATATATATGATCTTAAAATAAGGTAAAAAGGAACTATATGTGATCACCCATAGAGTGGGTATCTCCTCGAAATTAGAATTATACTTCTTAACAAGCTATTAGTACAGCATCGATCACTGAACAATGTTATAACAAGTCAACATTGATTGTATGTGGCCATGGGCGATGACTGAACACTGTTGGCAACATTGTTGATGCTGCCTAGCAGTTATATGCTGGCCAACACAATATTGTTCATGCTGGCACAATTTTATGCTGACTAACACAACATTATTCATGCTGGCCAACGCGACTTTGTTCATGTTGGCCAACACAACTCCGTTCATGTTAGTCAACGACACAACCTTGTCAGTCCACGCTGGTTAGCACTGCCTTGTTCTAATCTGTAAGTTTTGTTCTGAAGTGCCATACTGTATAGCTAGCTTGCAGTCAGATCTTTTCCTAAGATTCGATCGCTCGAGCTATAGATCGTCACATCGTGGTAGTAATAATAATAATAATAATAATAATAATAATCATCATCATCATCATCATAATAATAATAATAATAATAATAATAATAATAATAATAATAATAATAATAATAATAATAATAATAATAAAAATAATAATAATAATAATTTAATAACGGAAACTTTTATTAAATGTCTTTTTAGATAATATACAATTGTAAATCTCGCTTATTTAAGGTAATTTACAATCGGCTACTTGAATCAACACTAACAATATATAACTAATAACTATATATAACAACATAAAACAAATATACAGTACAATAATTTTAAAAAGTTAGCAGTTCAGGATTTGTCCATTCCTTGTTTCGGCAACAGAATATGTAATAGGTGGTTCTGATTGCGATCGTCGTCATTCTATTAATAATAATAATAATAATAATAATAATAATAATAATAATAATAATAATAATGGAAACTTTATTAAATGTTTTTTCTTTTCTACATATACAATTATAAATCTCGCTTATTAAGGTAATTTATTAAGGTAATTTTTATATTTGCAATTTATAATAATAATAATGATAATAATAATAATAATAATTTGATTGATCAGTGAGGATGCCAACATTACCCTAAAATGTTTTACGGTGGGGTTCTCAGAAAGGGGATGACTCAGTCGATGTCATGTTTCATATTTTTCAGCAAACGTTGCGTATACATTTTCATAAATGCATTAAAACCTAACAGGGTTATTCTAATCTTTAAATATTTCGCAAGGTCCTAAATGAAAAACAAAAATTACCCTAGAATTCATTGACATTGGCCGGTTTTTATAGATCAGGGTATTTTATAGATGCTTCCAGGCCTATGATCTTTCAATTTAAGGAGGTGTTATGTCCGGATTATTTCAAATCTTCTGCGTTTGTTTGTTTTTATTTTTCTCTGCGGCCAATTAATTAAAGACGACACTCTGGCTAACATCGGGCCTGTTTAGGTCCCTTTGAAAGGAAACAGGGTCGGATATCCTGAGAGTTTTGTTTTGGTTGGGTTTTTTATTAGAAAAGACCGCACGCAAAGTTTATGTATTTCTTAATTTATTTCGTGCATGCCTTTGGGTGACTTGGTGACGGTAGCCATAGCTTTCCCAGATTGAAGCTTTCCCGGGTAGGCTAGCCGGTCACGCGGAGCAAAGGAATGGCAACAAATTGAGGGGTAGAATGAGGAAGAAGAATGAAACAAGATAGAAAAGAAGAAAAGGAAAGTAACAACAACGACGACATTAACACTACCATCACCAACACCAACAATGAACAACAACACCACCACCATCATCACAACCACCAACAGCAGTAGCAGCACGTACAACAGCAGCAGCAACGACAGCGGCAACAGCAACAACGCTAGCAGCAGTAGCAACAGCAGCAATGCAACAACAATAACACCATGGCGCTACGTACCAACAACAACACCACCACACAACAGCAACAACAATAACAACAACCACCACCACCACCACCACCACCACCACCACCACCAAGCAAAGAGGATGAAATAGTGGAAAAGGAGAAGAGTAGAAGATATCCAAAAAATTAGATTTGTTCGAAAAAAGAAAGGAAGCAGGTGAAATAAGTAGTAAAAAAGGAAGAGAAAACAAAAAAGCAATGAAGCCAATGAGCAAAGTTTTTATTCTGAATTTAAAGAAACTAAATTCGACCCTAGACCCAACACTCTTTTTCTCGCTCTTTCTTTTTTTCGCTCCAAACTTATTTTGATGTTTTGAGAAGATTTTTCTGACCTTGCCCACTCAGGAATAAGAGGCTCATGATACCCCCATTATGGTGATTTGCATATTTTGATGTCATCATATGTGGGTGAATCAAAGAGTTTAGATTCTAGAACGATAAAACGGTAGGGGGAGGGCGAAGGCGATTATAAGATTTTAACAACTCAGTAGTTTGACTAGATTCTAGAACAATAAAACGGTAGGCCGTAGGGGGAAGGCGAAGGCGATCATAAGATTTTAACAACTCAGTAGTTTGACTAGATTCTAGAACGATAAAACGGTAGGGAGAAGGCGAAGGCGATTATAAGATTTTAACAACTCAGTAGTTTGACTAGATTCTAGAACGATAAAACGGTAGGGGGAAGGCGAAGGCGATTATAAGATTTTAACAACTCAGTAGTTTGACTAGATTCTAGAACGATAAAACGGTAGGGAGAAGGCGAAGGCGATTATAAGATTTTAACAACTCAGTAGTTTGACTAGATTCTAGAACGATAAAACGGTAGGGAGAAGGCGAAGGCGATCATAAGATTTTAACAACTCAGTAGTTTGACAATAGATTCTAGAACGATAGAACGGTAGGGAGAAGGCGAAGGCGATTATAAGATTTTAACAACTCAGCAGTCTGACTAGATTCTAGAACGATAAAATGGTAGGGAGAAGGCGAAGGCGATTATAAGATTTTAACAACTCAGTAGTTTGACTAGATTCTAGAACGAGGTCAGAGGGGCTAACTTATATGCCATTAAAAGGATTTTCGTCTGCCATTTATGAATAAGGTCTATTAGTTGCCACGAGCGTTACTGAATTGCAAATAATTGGAATAAATTATAGAACACGCAATTTGGCGCTGATGCACGCAGACGATACTTTGGGTGACGCAGGCTTGGTGAATGATCAACTTGTTTACGAAGTATAATTGATTATAAACCGGGGTCCAGCGTCCTTGAGATTTAAATCCTTTAATGACAACAGCTCAGATCTGGGAGCTTGATAATGAACAATCTTTCATCGCCTTGCCCCTTACCCCTTAGCTGAAATTGAAGTGCATGCATCGACCGACATAAACAAATGTGCCAGCATAAATATAGACCCGTCAACTTAATTTGTAGCTCTAAGCCTCTAATTAAATTACTAAATTATATTTATAGGGGCTGTTTACGTGGAAGGCGGAACGGGACGTTAAGCGGGAGCGCATCGCTACTTTATTTTTCCTTTATTTATATCATTTCGTTTATAAATTTATTTGATCAACAACATCAATACCAGCTTTGGTATATAGGATACAAACGTGACACTAACTACAACTACGTGACATACATATTACATATATATAAAGTTAATTTCTATTATCTACGTTAAGTTATCAAAAATTGTTAAAACATCGAAACAGTATTTCCCTGCCAAAGCCATAACTGTTCTGTCTTGCATAGACATAAGGTACATAAAAATATCTTGGGAATTAAACAATTTGAATGAACTATTTACTTTATATAGGTTATCAATAAAATTTACTCTGAGATCGGCGAACTTTGTGTTTGTACATGACGTTAAAAAGTGTTCTTCATTCCCGATCTCGTTAAGATCGCAATGTTTACATAGTCTATTACTGTATGAAACATTGCTGTATCGACCAGTTTCAACAGGTAATCTATGAGCTGAAATCCTTAATTTTGTGACAGCTTGACGGTGTTTGAAATTGTGAATTTCAGAAAGATATTTTTCACAACCAAAGTTAGTTTTCAGTTTTTTTTATATGATGGAAGAATGTGCATGTTTGACGGGACGTTTTGGTTCCGTTCCGCCTAACGGGGATCCCGGCTTGAGAGAGACAATTTTCGTCATATAAACGCTCTGTGGCGCAGTGCGTAGCCAGGGTCTTGAGTTTGGGGGGCGAGAACCTCGATCTCCTAGGGGATCCGGGGGCATGCCCTCCCCAGAAAATGTTGGATTTCTAGGGTCTCTGAAACACTGTTTCCTGCATTTTGAGGCAAGTATTTAAGAGTAATCTGAAAGCCATAATGATTACATAATTTTGTTGAAATCAAACCAGAACGTAGAATACGACGTCAGAATATCTTTAGATTTATTTATAAATAATTCGTATAGTATTGTAATTTAAGTATAGCATATGCATGCCTGCAATATATATAACAGTCTACTCACTTGGCCTTAAAACAATGTAACACCACCCCCCCCCCCCCCCCACAAGTTTCTCGACGGGTTTAAACTTTTCACGAGAACGGTCTTGGAGACCATTGGGCCCCCCCCCCCCCTCGCCCCCTCTTGGCTATACGCCACTGCTGTCCCGCCTAACTGGGACGATATGACGGATATGCCGTTTCGAGTATTTATATTCGATACAAATGAGTGATAACGGCTAGTAGGAGAACAGCAGCTCTTTATAATACGTCAAATTATATTTATTTCTCTGTTATTCTGTGGTTTTTACAACTTTCTAGCTGTGTTGTGAAACATCCCGGGCTCTTATTTACGAGTGCTTTCCGCATCTCTAATCTCGCTGCGCACGCATGCGCACAGTAAACACTATGCAATGGAAGTTGTGTAACGTCGGATGCTGTTGCTGTTAACTCTGTTAGCTGTTAAGTCCAGAAGCTGTTGACATCGATTCGTATATAGTTGTTAACCATTCTATGTTAGCAATTCAAATACATGTAATTAGCATGTACGTGCATGCATTGCATGCTTATTTTCTATTTTGCCTACCTGCAGTTGTAAAAAAATAAAACACTTCGAGGTATCCATTTAATTCAACTTCTCAATCATTCTTTGCATTCGTTGCCTGAACCAATTTATTCATATTCACCAAAGCTAAAGGTTTTTCTTCCGCTTCGCCCTTCTTTTAAACTCCAAACTTATGCACGGGGCAATGGTAAAAGTTTCCAGATTAACATATGTACAGTATACTGTGTATACTCCAAAAAGATTAGTTAATGGGCATAAGTAATTATATAAAACACGATAGGTTGATAAAAATTATATTTTGCTGAACAACGATAATTTGTTCTAAAGTTAGAGTGCTGCGTAGACTGTTTTAGATTGAGCAAAGGCGGTGAAAAGGTGGTGAACTGGCGGCAAATCTTCTTTTCTGCTACTCCAATTACGCGTCAACAATATTACCTTGGAGAGAGTTAATTATATACTGACGAGGAGGCAGACCACACACTTCCTGCTATAGATTAAAGATGGTTGGGATGGCGTAAACAAACACAACCGTTAATGTTTTATTCGTGAAAAACTAACGAACACTGTTCCAGACAATCACCAAAAATTGACATTCATCTTCTGGTATGTACCTTACGTTTAAAGAAAGTCACCATTCGTCTATTTTAATTTCTTTTTAAAGCTAACTTATTTAGATATCACTGTCTATACTCAGGTAGTTGGATTAACTCATTCCTGTCCGAGGGCTTCCCCAGACGCGAAGAGTTAGAAAGATAGTTTTTAATTATTCTTTTCTAAGGGGTTCCCCAGATATGATAGATCACTGATCCAGAGTAAAATACTAAAGTCGAATTGGTAAAGACAATAATGGATATTGGACTGGAGAGACAAATAGTTTGTTTATTCTTGCTCAAGAGCTTCTGCAGAGGTGAATAAAATCGTCTGGTGTAGCCAGAGAAGAAAATACTAGGGACCATTTCGAACAGGAATGAGTTTTGACTAAGTCTTCTCATTTTATATTTTAAACTTTTAAATAGCAATGGAGTACGGTAAGTTCTTCTCGAATCTTTCCTTTCTGCCAGTACACAGGTGTAAGCAGTCGTGAACAGCAACGATTATATAGATAACAAGCTTCTATTATCCAGTTAATTCACGAAGCTTCACGTTGTTCTTGCTTCTCTTCTTATAATGCTTCAATTTAATTTTCTATTCCAACCCAATGATAATAAATGGGGACAATAATGACAACACTGATTTCATGTCGCTGTTCCTCAATTTCTATGAGAATATTATCACGTTCTGTATAGACAACGCAAGCGAACTTTTGCTAAAGACCCATTTGCTAATCTAGTTTTAACATTCGTTTATTCGTATATATGTTGCATGGAATTCACAAGTTTTCAGATTTATGTTATGAGCTATAGAAAAATTATATTCACATCTCACTGAAATTCAGTTTACCTTATTTTCTATTGCCCGAATCATTTTAAGGAATAAGGGAATATATTCGATGACTTATATGGTTAATCTTCGTTCAGAATATTTCCCCCAAAGCTGAGAAAATATTGTGTATATACGTGCACGATTATGTGTAATATTTTGTATTTGGAATTATGCTTTCTGCATATTGAACCGAATGAATCACTATAGCTCAAAATCTTCTTCAAAACCAAGTCTTATTCCGAATCGTATACTTAATACATATCGTTCGACGCTTTGCTTTTTTGTTATATATTCTATTAAGCTTTCCGATTGAATGACTGAATGGTCTTTGTCCTTTTTAAAATCGTACAAGGTATCACATTGCCCCATTCATATCATAGTCAATATCGAGATATGGTCTGGAAACTCAGCTGAAGTCTTTGGTCTATCTTTTTGTTCGCCCCTATGCATTTTGGTTCACGGTACACGGTCACTGAACACATTGTATTTTAGTATAATGAACGAATTGTCCAATAGCAACGTTTCAGTTCAATCACTCAACCGTGCTATTTAAATATTAATAAACCTAAAACAAAGGATGTGCACGGTGTAAGGTACGTTCATATAGACTATTAAATATTATTATTATTATTATTATTATTATTATTCACATATAAATACTTGCGCTACAGCTGAGACTGGTGTAGACGTGAGGTGAATGCTTGTGGATTATGAAGTGTAAACTATTAATCGCGACGTCTACCTTCTGTATTCTTGCTCTTATAGTCTTGTGTACTATAGAGGAGACTCAATCTGTTGGATTTCCGCTTAGAATTCGCAGGAAAAGATCGATTCAAAGATCGCGCAAGTCACCTCCTCATAAAGTACGGAATAAGGTAAGGTTTTGCTATAGTTAACTTAAAAATTTCAATTGAGGTCTTTGGGTGTTTTTCTACCAGTTTACGAACAGGAAAATCTACATGTCAGTTAGATGAAGTCTGATAACAGTATCAGTAATTCTCAACTGGTGCCAATTAATTGTTTTATTCAGTATACGCCCATTGGCAGACTAACTTGGTTTCTGGAGTCTATATACGACTAGATTTTCTGACTTCGAAATTCTCAGTGCGGATTGCTCTCATAGTCCCATAGTAAGTCATACTCGTTGTCAAATCTACAACACCTTATGAATCCATGCTGTCACTGTACTTTTCCGAAACATCTGTCTATACTAGGCACACACAGGAATATGTTACTTGTACTAATAACCAGACTATAGTGCATTCAATATCTTTATGACTTGCATGAGTTGGAACATGGAGAATCTCAAAATCCAGTCATGAAATATACTGATCATAAAACTGGTTTTACTATAGTCTTAGACCATTTTTGATGTAGATTATATATGTATTCCATATTGTGTATTTTTTAGCTATTCTCCTTGTGTATTTTAGTTTTCAAATCTCTGGGTTGCACTATAACAACCGGTATAAAACATAATCTTGTTAATTCATTAACTTTTTCCTGTCTGAGTTGGCCTTTCAAATTTTATATTCTGCTTAACGCCATGCAGGCTGTTATTTTTTCTGTCCAATTTGACTTATTTACCTCTAGTGAAACTCTTGTACAAGAATGAACTAAAAACTATAGATCTAACTCTTTCCTGTCTCAATTGTTCTTTGGTATTGTAGTCTGCTGCCAGACGATTTTAATCGCCTTAGAGGAAACCTTCGTAGCTTAGCCTCCTGCATATTAATTTGTATTTTGCTTCCCAATATGTATACTGTTTACTAGTACTAATAATTTACACAACATCTTCATAATTTGCTGCACGTTGAAAATATTAAAAATTTTAAATTATATGCTTCATGAACACTGGTTTGACAAAATACTCTTGGACTATCAGTACACTTCTTGGACTATCAGTAATCGGTACACTTTGTGTACTTTTGACCAGAACTAGTTTATAGATCTGATGGTAGCACAAATAGGGACATGATTCATTAAAGATTCTTTTCTGGCGGTGGATTTTATATCGTAAAATCCGTACAGATAGTTTTTTGGATCACATAAATTTTGATTGACATTTAAAAACCTTTGGACTTGGCATTGACATTTCGTTACAAAGCGTCAAGGTTAATAGGCTGGACTGTTTCCACTTGGCGAAAAATGTCGTGCGAAGCGAGATTTTCTTTCGGTTTCGTAAACGCTCAGGTGTAACTATAATTAGCCAAGACAAAAGCAAAAAGTCGTTTCGATCGAAAAATATCGCTTGGTGGAAAACAGCCTTAAGTCTAATGGAAAAATTTCGCTGACGCAAAACTTGTAATTTAATTGCATGGCATAACTAACTTGTGGCAGTGATGAGTTACTGGCTTCACCAGTTAAAAATTTCCAGTAATATTTTAACTTTTATCAACTTTTTAAATATAAAATTACTCTGCTTTTTATCAAAGTTGCAATTGTTTACACGAGAGCCAAAATTTCAACATATTATAAAAATAATTCACTAAATATATGTACAACTTTTGTTATTTTATAATTTGAATAAAATAGTCAAGTAATCAAAGAGGTTAAGAGAACTAGCTTTACTATTCTTTTTGAAAGAATACAGCGTGGTTTTAGATTTAAGTTCAGTAGGTAGATAATTCAATAGATTTACTCCACTATACCAAAAGGTGCTTTTTTAGAAAATACGTTTTAGGTTTCGATAAGTGTAAATTTGTATCTCTGCATCTCAGATTTAGGATTAAATGTGCTCACTTAAAGGCTTAAATAAATCAGCTATATATGAAGGAGCAAATCCATTGTCGACTTTGTACATCATTATGGCTCTAAACAGAGAGACACAGAGAGAGAGAGAGAGAGAGAGAGAGAGAGAGAGAGAGAGAGAGAGAGAGAGAGAGAGAGAGAGAGAGAGAGAGAGAGAGAGAGAGAGAGAGAGAGAGAGAGAGAGAGAGAGAGAGAGAGAGAGAGAGAGAGAGAGAGAGAGAGAGAGAGAGAGAGAGAGAGAGAGAGAGAGAGAGAGAGAGAGAGAGAGAGAGAGAGCGAGTATTACAATAATAACAATAACTTAACTTTATTTAAGAAAATAAAAGCAATGTAGCCACATAGGCTGGTTGCATGACAACTACGCATATACAAAGATAACTAAATCTGATTAACCCTTTTATTCCCATCGGTGCCATTTGGCACTTTTTATTTTCTATACTGTATAGCGCCAGACGATTTTACTCTTCAAGGGAAGACCTCCTGCGATGGTGGGAGTTAAAGGGTTAATTTTTTTTAATGTAGAATATTTATTCTTTATTATTTTTGAAGATATGTACACACGAATCTGTGGATTTGCTATTTCTCTGTATGTCAAGTTGGATTTTTTTGGAATTGCATGTCTGTGTATCATTTAGGTTTTGTTTTTTTAGGCATTGACATTGACATCGGGTGAACTTGACATACGTAGTTGTCTAAGCCATACTGACGTGTCTGTGCAAGCCAAATTCCTACAGTGATTGCGCATGATGGATGAAGATTTACTTATTAGGAGTAAAATTGATTAATTTTAAGTTTTAACCCTTAATTACTCGGCAGATTTAGATTTACTCGGCGTTAGCCGGAGTAAAAATAATAAGTTGCCAAATGGAAACCATGCCCAGTAAAGGACTTAAAAACAGTTACTTCAATAACTATCAGAATCGTAAATCTTTGGAACTTTATTAATTCTACTTTTTCAAGCACTTTTAAATCAAGTACCACTAATTATTTTGTTCAGACTTTTAATACTTACTTCAATATAGAGAATGTTTACACTTGCATGGAAATCAATCAGTGCTTAAGATGTCACAAACACGTCTCCCAGACTTTTAAATCATCTGTTCATGGATGTTAGTACTTAATATATAGATATTAACCCAGATCCAGTGAACAAAGATTCAGAGCTTTATCTTCACCACTAGGCGTTTCTGTAAATTTCTGGTTAGATCCTCTTAACCATTGAGCTACTGAGTGACTCAAATGGAGAGCTAAGGTTATAAATGTGTACAATCTGTAACCTTTTGATGACCATTGAGATGCTCTAACCATTGAGCTACTGAGACTCAAATGGAGAGCTAAGATTACAAATGTGTGCAACCTGATGAGCAGTTAGACTGATGCTCTAATCATTGAGCTACCGTGAGGATTAGACAGCGATCAAGGTTGCAAATTCACAGCCATGTTGGCATATGAGATGTAATTGAGGTTCAAACACGGATGTTGGTTGTGTTGGTGTTGGTGTTGGTGTTGGTGTTGGTGTTATTATTATTATTATTATTGTTGTTGTTGTTGTTGTTTCTTATTGTCGCCGTCGTCGTGGTACACACCTCTCTTTAGCAATCATTCTTTCTGCTGCTTGATCAATTATCAAAGTACATAACATGCATGAAGAAAAAGAAGAATATATTTGTACCTTAACCCTGAATTCTCCATTTAGTACATTTAGTATTAACACTCTGGCTAACACCAGACAATTTTACTCGTCAAACCTTCGGGCTTGAAAGGGTTAATTGCAAAAAGAATACAGTTATAAAATCAGCTATTAAAATTACAGAAGAAAATAATAACTTGCCTGAATCTGATTAAATTAGACTGAAACAATTTGCAGACTTAATACTCTACAAGCTAAATTCAAATTCATGTTTATATATATATATATATATATATATATTAAATTTAATTAACTTTACCTTTGCAGAGATATGTTAACCCAACCAAGAAGGGAATAAAAACCAATAAAAGGATGCCAGGACAAGGACGTAGAATTTGAACTATTAGGAAACGTTACAGTCGCTGTTATGTGTGACTCAATTCAAACATTTAAATACCTTATTTGGGATTCTTCTGTAGTTGATTTTCTGGTGATGCTAGTGTCTTTATTTAAAATTATTAATTTGGGACTACTATGAATATAACTGATATATATTCTAGTTAAGATAAAATGCACATTTGTTTTTTAGTCTACTAAATTTCAGAATTCTTTTTACTGATTAATAATAATAATATTGTAGTTATTAAAGTTATCCATATTATTATCTCCGCCAGAACGTTATGCTTTTACCTCTGTTTGTCTGTCTTTTGTCTGTCACGTCCTCTGTTTGTTTGTTTGTTTGTCTGTTTTCCAAGATATATCACAATCATAACACTTTCATAAAAGTTTGTGGAAAGATTGATCATTGACGTATTAAATTTGGGTTTAATTTGATTGAGAATTAGATACGAAATTCATGGGAATCTGAGCACAAGATTCTCTGTGTAGAAGAAATGAATAAAGACAATTGCTTGACTGTTGTTATTATCCTTATTTTATGCAAACATTTTTGCATAATTTCAGCTGGTACGAGTGCATACACAATGTTGAGCTTGCCAGCATGTACAAAGTTGTTCTTGTAAATTAATTAATAAATTTATGATAAATAAAGATTCTTCTTCTTGAGCTGCCCAGCACAAACAACGTTGTGTTGGCCAGCATGAACATGCAACATTGTGTTGGCCAACATGAACGTGCAACATTGTGTTGGCCGACATGAAC
This sequence comes from Paragorgia papillata, assembly GCA_035771165.1. Taxonomy (NCBI): domain Eukaryota; kingdom Metazoa; phylum Cnidaria; class Anthozoa; order Scleralcyonacea; family Coralliidae; genus Paragorgia; species Paragorgia papillata. Next base: position 3,656,773 of record JAWNZC010000419.1, read on the forward strand.
ATGCAACATTGTGTTGGCCAGCATGTCGAACAACATTGTATTGGCCAGCAACGTGAACATGCAACTTTGTGTTTGCCAGCATGAACATGCAACATTGTGTTGGCCAGCATGAACATGCAACATTGTGTTGGCCAGCATGAGTTCACATGCAACATTGTGTTGGCCAGCATGAACATGCAACATTGTGTTGGCCAGCATGAACAACTTTGTGTTCAGTTGGCCAGCATGAACAACATTGTGTTGTCCAGCATGAACAACGTTGAGCTGACCAGCATGAACAAAGTTGACTGAGCTGACTAGCATAAAAACTGTAGTCCAGCATGTCCAGAATTTCCCAGCATGAACAAGGTTGAGATGACCGGCATGCATTAACAAGGTTTATAGCTAGTTATAGGCATCAACAATGTTGTCAACACTTCATGTGTTGTTTTAGATATAATAACAATGTTTTTATCACAATGTTCAGTTGTTAATTCAGTACTAACTTAATTGTTAACTAGTTAAAACAGTCAACAACAGTAAACACACTTTATTTCAAGTAAACACTTGACATTAATAAAAATGATAAACTTGTGGCCCTCTATATACCTAATTTATAATATTATCATATACTAAAATTTTTACATTACATATAATTCTACTTTTAAATCTATATTTACAATTGGTACTGTGAAAAGTCTCTCGTTGATTTGTTAAAAAATATTTAAGAAAGTTTCTTTTAAAGCTATTTGCACTAGAACTTTTCTTTAAGTCAGTAGAAATACCATTCCAAGCCCTGATGGTATTAACAGTAAAGGTTCGACCCCCTTCAGTAGTTCTTTTGTATCGAGGGCAACATAAATTAAGTTTAGAAAACTTAAGTAGTATGAATGCCGGAATTTCTTATGAGCAGGTCATTTATATAGTTTGGTGCAAGTCCATTTAAACGTTTATAGACTAAGCTGCAGCGGTTTATATGTGCATGCCTCAATATAAAATGGTACCCAATTTAAAGTGTTGAAAAGCTCAACTGAGCAGGCACGACGGTCAGCATCCAAAATGATTCTTGCGGCTCTTTTTTGCAGCTTAAGTACTCTTTGTAGGTCATCTTGTCTGCAGGAGGACCATACAGTACTACCATATAGCAAAAACAGGCTTTATAATTGCAGAGTAATAAATCTCACTTGCTTCATCATTGCTTTTGTTATTGCTGAACAATTTCGCTAAACTGCTCCAACGATAAATAATGTTGGCAAGCTTAAACTGGCCATTGTGGCCTTGGAACAATGAGCAGACATTGTTTGACGTTACTCAGCCATTGTTCTCTGACAAAATGGCAGAATTATAACAATGTTTAAGCATTGTTCAGGCAACAACCTGTCAGAATTTTTACATACTTTCTAGATCGTTATTTACATGGAAAGTGAGTCGTAGAATAAGGCTAATTGGCAAGTCTTTTCTGACGTCCAAGCTATATACAATAAATAAATTTGATATATAATTAAGAATACTTATTTTCACCATGTTTTACAGTATAAAATTCTTTCAACGATTTTTACAATGAAACATGGTGAAAACTACAAAAGTATTTTTAATATAACGCCATGAAAAACTTTAAAGAACAAATTTGAGTCAGTTTCATCACAGTTAATTGTGATTTCGTCTGCTGGCATATCTATAATGAGTAAATGTTCCTGTTATACATCATCTATATTCATCTCTTGCCAAACAATGCATTACTCCTTAGTGTATAACGATTTCTTGTTTCCTGGAATCACTACTCATAATTGGCGTAGTAAATGACGTAGAAACTCGTGTTGTTTTCCTAGAATTGAATAGAATAATTTAAAAAAGAGATAGAGACAATAAAGGTAATAATAGACCACTTTCACAAAGGCCTTCGCTTTAAATAGTCTTTTATGTGCGTCTAAAGGCCTATCTACACGATACGATTGTCGTACACGATTGTCATCGTGATGTATGTGATTCAACACCAATTGTGTAAACGACGTTTTTCAACATTACCATCGAATCATGAACAAGAATTGTGTCACGTACACAAAATTGCATACGCCAGAATGACAATCGTATCGTGTATATATAGGCCTTAAATGATCAACCTTTCTGACCTCGTTATGAAGCAATTGAGATTCTTTTGAATCGCAGACACACAAAGAGGCCAGAAAAGTCGTATTAAGATGCACATAAAAGAATATTCAAATTAATCGCTATTAAATGAAAAATGAAAGTGGTGTATAGATCGTTTTCATCTGACGTCACGGCGGCCATATTGGTGTACCAAAACAATGAAATGGCGGCCATATTGGTGTACCATCTTTATCCTGTGGGAATTTAGCTCTATTCTTATTCAAATATTCCGTATTGTTTCACCACCCCAATGGGGCCACCGATCACGTGAGTGAAAACGACCTATAGATTATATGTGCCATGAGCTAGGGCACAATAACACTGTGCCTGAGTTCGAAGTACTGTTTAATAAACGAGCAGGAGTGTTTTATCAGATATAAAGACACGAGGCGAAGCCGAGTGTTTTTATATCTGATAAAACACGAACTGCGAGTTTATATCGATAAAACACGAACTGCGAAACACGAAGTACGTTTTTGAACAGCTTCAAAAACGAACCACTTGGTAAGTTCATTGGCGTAGTAAGTTTGAAAAATAACCTTGTCTAAGCCGAGAAAATCAAAGCTAAAGTTTATGTAAATCAGGAGGTATCATTATCACATATAAAGACACTGATTAAACTTTAATTTCTTTTGAATTTTCCTCATGAATTATTAATGAGTTTTTGAATGAAATATTACACTATACCAGGTGGTTTACAGGTACATAACTAAAATTATATATTATATAGTACATATGACATATAAAAGAGCAGATTCAACAAGGTGGAAATAATGGCAAATTAAGAGTCCTTAAAAAACTGAAAATAAGAATTTCAGCTCATAAACTACCTGTTGAAACTGGTCGATACGGAAATGTTTCATACAGTGAAAGATTATGCAAACATTGTGATCTAAATGAGATTGGGAACGAACAACACCTTTTAATGTCATGCAGAAACACAAAGTTCGCCGATCTTAGAGTTAATTTTATGGAAAGTCTCTGTAAAATAAATAACTCATTTTCTAAATTTAGCTATCAAGACCTTTTCATGTATGTCATTGCTATGCAAGACAAAACAATTATGACTTTGGTAGCTAAATACTGTTTTAATGTTTTAACAAGTTTTGAAAGTTCATAGTTGAGCACGTAGTCTAGTTTATATGTTATGTGTATGTATCTTATATACCAAATCTGGGCCCGGTTGTATAAAACTTTTAATCATGATTTAATCACCTTTTGGGTAATTAAATCGTAGTTAAAGTCTCAAACACTGGTCCTGATTGGCTAGAATTAAGCACTAATCATGATTAAAGTTAATCACTTTTTTATACAACCGGGCCCAGGTATTTATGTTGTTGTTTGAATAAAGTTTATATATTAAAGCAAAGAAAAAGGAGGGGGAAAAACAACTAATAAAATGATTTAAATATATCAACAAGATGGAGGCATAGCGAAGGCTTTGAATCTTGGAATACTAGATACAGACGAGAGATTACTATATGGAATCTGATTCCACGTGAATATTGTTCTAGGATAAAATGAATACTTTAATATATACGTTATTACAGCTCTGGATCTGACGAAAAGGAGAGGTGTTAGGCAACCTGGATACACTACTAAATTTTCTCGCCAATATATGCATGCCTTTAGCCCACTTGTCTTATTACTACCGCATTCTTTTCTCGTGTTTACGTTCTTGGCAATTTTCCGGAAGATCTTCACTTGTCGATCGAGTAAAAGCGTCTGGCGCAATATTATTATAGACATGGCAAAATATGTACGTTGCCAAATTGCAAACATGCCCAGTTGAAGGAATGTAACGTGATATTGAAAACCAGTCTGATGACATTACGTTTATAAAGTTGCACTACAAGAAAAACAAGTCGGTCTGGAAACTATCAAGAAGATGTTTAAAGCAAAGACCTCTTTTGGAATGAATTTTTATATTAGGGTGCTATAGATTGACTCGATCAAAGCACTGACTATTATCTATTTATCTGCATGTCTTGAAGAATTTCCTCATTATTATTTCTAGACTGTTGTTGCCGTTTTATAATGAAGGGTTGCTTCACAGTTTCAGGGATATTTCTAAAAGGAGTAAAGGAATCCGATCGAATTAAAAGAGACTAAGGTGCGTCGAAAGACCCATAGCGGAAGAAATTCGATTAAACGGAATAAAAAAGAATGGAATGTTGATCTGATTTTAAAGAGAGCTGAACTTGGGGGTGTTTCATACGGATACCTGGGCTGGCTCGCTGTGCCGAGATCTCGCTTATGCTGTTATTTCTTGTTAATTTTCATCTTGTGTTTATATGAGAGTCAGATCTCGCTTTGTGAGATCGAGATCTGGGTTACACGGGCTGGTTTTCCCCCCATGTAAATACGATTGACGTTAAGTTAACTCTTCCAATCCAAGGAAATTAATCCGATTTATTATTATTGTACTTCGTAAATTACTCTCGGATGCGATTACATTATTACTAGCTGCGAGAAAAAAAACAAGACACTAATCAGGGAAGAAGCAATAATGCTCAAGCAAGGATCTGGGTTGTGTGTATTGTTTGTTGAAGAATAAACTTGTGTCAAGATACTATAGAATGACTCGCGTTGAAAGAACTAAATATTCGTACATGTCTTCAAGGATTCTTTGCACCTTGGATTCCTGGAGAGATTCAATCCGGTTTTTTTAGCTATTTCTAGACGTCTGCATTGTGAGGACAACAAAAACCGCGCGGCAACTCGGTCGAAAACACTGCAGCTTGCTTTATACTGTATTATAGAGAAGGAATTGAGGCCGAGTATAGTTGGAACATATAATGCTTACTAATTATTCCTAGCAGAAGAAATATTGAAATTGAGTTAAACATTTAATCACTGAAGAAGAATGGAATGTTGACTTGAATCTAAATAAGAGAGCTAAGTGAACTACAGTAAATATATGGCATGTGTGATGGGCGCAACTTTCTTCTATTCGAATCCAGTATTCCGTGGAGGTGTCGGTCGAAATTGTAATTCGTAAGTACACAAATTTAATTTTGTTTCATACTTCTATGTTAACAAGTGTTTGTTTGTTTATTTGTTTATTTTTTTATTTGTTCATTTATTTGTTTGTGTAAATACCGGTTGGTTTAATTTGTTCGTTAATTATTGTTAGTTAGACTTCGTTCGAATTTCGTTCGTTCGTTCGTTCGTTCGTTCGTTCGTTCGTTCGTTCGTTCGTTCGTTCGTTCGTTCGTTCGTTCGTTCGTTCGTTCGTTCGTTCGTTCGTTCGTTCGTTCGTTCGTTCGTTCGTTACTTCGTTCGTTCGTTACTTAGTTAGTCCGCTAAACTGCAAAACCCTAACTCTAAATAATACAGTCGTTGGCACCTAAGCGTGTACACCGCCCGTCAAAACATGTTCTAAATTTAAGCCAAAGTTAACCGTTTTGAAATCAACACCGTGGGATTGGCGAGACGTGATTGGCTAAGGGCACATCCATGTGACAATAATGCATTGGTTCGAATGTATCGAATGAAATTAAACCTAATACGTTAGCAAGGTAAACATTTAACTTTGACGTTGACATAAAACATGTTTTGACGGCGGTGTACACGCTTAGGTGCCAACGACTGTATTCTAATCTAATCCGAAATGAGTTTGAATTCAAAAGAATCGAGGTGATTTTTTGACGTCACAACGGTCAACTCCAGTTGGCCGTTTGATATTATTACAAGTACGCAAATGTTTGGTTGGTGATTACATGACGTACTGCAGGAAATCCAAGATGGCGTCCTGAACTTCACTCAAGAGTTCCAAGCAAATGAAGCAATATTAAATGAACTTGGTTGGAATGGATTTTGTCACAGGTAGGACTAAAGATTGTTCTAACTATTATATAAACACTAAGCATATGAAAAAGTTTGTGTTGTCATATTTCTTTGAGTGAAATTCCATTAATCAAGCATTCAATTGTGACGTTTAATATAGTCACTGAGACTCACAAGCTTCGGCTTTGTCAGATAATTTAGTAATTTACAATCAACTATGTCAACATAATTTTATATAAATATATTATACTTAGTCTCATCTAATAATTTCTTTAATATATTAAGAAAAATGAGTGGTGTGGAAAATAATAAAGATAGTCATATATAAGTTTGTTTGAAACTTTATTATAAGGATCAAGGGAGGGGGGGGGGGGGGGGGGGGGGGGAGGGGGGGGGTGGTGAACAGATAGATGGATGGGTGAGTGAGATTCATGGAGGAAGGAATGGACAGGCATGAATGGATAGGGAGATAGGTGGATGGAGGAGAGGGGGATGGGTGGATAGATAGCTCAGATAGAGTAACAGAGGAATGGATTGATTGACAGACAGATGTAAAGATAGATGGGTGGATGGAGGAAGGGAGGGATGGAGGGAGGAGGGAGGGAGGGAGGGATGGAGGGAGGGAGGGATGGAGGGAGGGAGGGATGGAGGGAGGGAAGAAGGGAGGGAGGGAGGTAGGGATGGATAGAATAGAATAGAATAAAACTTTATTTCACGAGGGAAAAGATGTATTAACCAGAAAGGTTATCTAACAAACGGCCCTCAAAATATAACAATAATTACAAAATGATATACTAAACAGAATACACTATATATAAATACCGGGGGAAAATAATGTTTAGTAGAATATAGTCAAGTAGAAATACATTTACAATTCAATAGAAATTTACAGTTTAAGCAAAACAAATCTTCTAGATGGTCAATAAAAGTAAGTTTATCAAGAAAGTAATAATGGAGTTTGTTTTTAGTGGTAGTTATTCTTAATATTGTAGGAGCTTATATTTATTGTCTAATGAGTTAAAAAGAATCGAAGCACTGTAGAGAAATGTGCGCTTACCAAAACCAGTATGTGGGTAAGGCAGCTTAAGATCATATAAACAGGCTCTAGTACAAGCATGTTGTTTATTGGCAGATAGTAGTAGTAGAACTTTATTTAATGAGGGTAACACATGACAGCAAAATGCTGATAAACTTGTGGCCCTCCTACAATTCCTAATTACCATTATATAAAATAGAATGGCAATTTAACTAACTAAAGAAATCATTAAAAAATAAGACATGCAAAGTAGGTATAGAATTTAAAAATATTATTATACATATATAGGTTAGGTATTAAAAATTAGTGTTTCAAAGTTATCAATATGTTCATATTTTGCTAAAAAGTAAGAATGTATTGCTTTATTAAAACTAACTTAAAAAAAGTTTCAAGTATAGTTGGGCTAAACTCTGTAATAGTCTTCCGTTTGATACTAAACTAGCGGAATCAATTTACACTTTTAAGAATTTATTGAAACAAAATGGTTATCGGGCACGTACACTGTAATATGTTGTAATTCATGGGTCACGCCTACTAATTAACCAACTTCTGTACATATATATTTGCTTGTAAATACTTTCTTTTTTACTTTATTTCTTTTGTAATAGTTATAATTGTTTGATGCCCTTCGTGGAAATCAACTAATCGTTGACGGGGCCAGCGTCATTAAATAAAGTTTTACATACATACATTAAAAGTCTCAGACTTCTTAACTGAGTTCGGCAAGCTGTTCCACAGTTTAATACTTGACACAGTAAATGTTCTACCACCTTCAGTCTCTCGTTTGTACCGTGGACAAACGAGATTTGTATTACCGTGTCTAGTTTGACATTCGTGAATGTCAGAATTTCTTGTCAATAACTGTTCGATATATGATGGAGTAAAATCATTTAGTCTTTTATAAATTAATTTACATTTATTAATTTTTAAAAAAATTTTTTTTTAGATAAAAAATTAAACATAAGTTTAAAGGAAGGTGGAGCATCAGGGAGGGAGGGAGGGATGGATGGTTGGGTAGATGGATGGGTTGGACAGAAATATGGATCGATCTATGTATATTGCATTTAGTTAATACTAAATTTTAATAAATTATACATGTGTAAATTATATATAAGCTCTAGAACAAAGCCTGAAAGCAATATCCTGTTGCTGCCTAAAATGTCTGAGTAAAAGTATAAGACAGAGTAAAATATTTTGGCACAATAGACAGTAAAACAACAAAGGCACTGCTTTTGCCTTGCGTGTCCCCAATTAGCTGTATATATAGCTAAATACATTGACACTCAAATAAAAAGTTATTCACTGGCTCAGGCAGAAGTGGATTAAGCTGGTGACAATTATTTTGTTTGAATTTTAAGGCTTTGAAAATAGGATTTCCTTCATTCTGAGAGGACTTTTAATGGTAAATCAACAGACATCTAGAATGGTTGCCAGGTTAGTGTTCTGTTGAGTGTTGCAGTATAGAAACTAGTGAACAAAGTTCTAACATTTTGAGCAGTGTTGGTAATTGTCACAAAGCGTCAATGACATTTAGCATAATCTGCGCAAATTTTGCAGCAGATCTTGTTAAATGTGCATTAATCTTAAAAGAAAATTATTTTTAAAAGAGATTAATAATTTGCACATATTAAGAGAACATTTTATGATTGTCTTACACTGGAGAAAGTCAATCGAAAAATTTAGTGACTCGAGCAACATTACTGTATTAACTCTGCTGTCCGAATTGGTCTTTAGTATTTTATTCTGGCTAACGCTAGACGATATTATTCACCTCTGGGGAAGCCTTCGGATAGGAATGAGTTATAAACTATCTCTCTAACTCTTTCCTGTCCGAATTTGTCTTTAGTATTTTACCTCTGGGAAAGCCTTCGGATAGGAATGAGTTATAAACTATCTCTCTAACTCTTTCCTGTCCGCATTTGTCTTTAGTATTTTATTCTGGCTAACGCCAGAATATTTTCTAATGCCAGACGATTTTATTCACCTCTGGGGAAGCCCTCGGACAGGAGAGAGTTAATGAACTTGCAGCTTCAGGATTCTGGTCTAGCGTTCCACCTGTTGAGCTAGCAAACAAAATCGGGATTTGAGGCCCAAGTTTTATTCAATTTAAATATTCAATAAAATATTCGACGAGACACATGAAAAAACTTTATGGTTTTCTAGAGTGCAAAAAAGTAGAGCGCTGCGTAGGTATTATTTTAGTTAGAGCAAGTAAAAAAGGTGGTAAATAAACTGCTGAGACTAGTTTCTTTTTACTCTAAAATCTTCGCTCGAAACGTCAGTTTTCAATTCGAAACGTCGGTTTTCAGTCTCAGTCGGCAGTTTTACCTTTTTACTTTGCTCATAACTTTCTGACGCTGTCAATTCACTATAAGTAATACAAACTACAATGCTACAATACTAATAACAGTACAAGACATTATAAACAGAAAAAGCCAAAAAGGTGAGCTTGATAAGGAATAAGCAAGATTCGTATGAATCATATTAATCGCCAACCTTAATCGCTGGTCTTCTCTCAGGAGCTTGCGAATTCAAGATGGTGGAGCGAACTTTTTTTTATTATCTTGGAGTGAATATGAGCATATTTTATATTTAGACAAAGGATTTTCTCAGTAATGTGTGCAGAAGTGGCGAACTCGTGGAAATGCCTAAATTTAATACTCGTACAGGACCGAATAAGATTTGTTTAGAATAGCTAATGCCTAATTAATTCTAGTTAATAATCGTACAGTTTCGAATAAGGTCGTTTATAGTTTAGTTTAAAGTGCTTACAGTATATATGAAACGAAAATTAAGTTTGTCTTATTTGAAAGTACTTTTGAAATGACAAAGTAACATCTTTTGCTGTTTTTTTTTGTTTCCTTTCTTCGTTTTTTGAGATATTTCAGTTTGTTTGATATGCGAAACTAAACAGTGACATCACAACGTGCATATGTATAATGGATTACTCGGAAAGGTTATATATCTTTGCTATTAGTAAACAGAATCAGTTGAAAATGTATATCTTTGTTGTTGTAAGGGGAAAACACACACATAATTGCTTCGAAGTGATTCCGTGTGATAATAGCAAAGATATATAACCTTTCTGGTTAGTTTCGCTTATAAAACAAACTTAAATATCTCAAAAACGAAGCAAGGAAACAAAAACCCGCAAAAGATGTTACTTTGTCATTTTAAAAGTACTTTCGAATAAGACAAACTTAATTTTCGTTTCATGAGCACTTTAATAATTTGCTATAGATTGACCAGGCGGAAAGCGTAATCTATTGATGAATATAAGAGCCCAGCATAAAACACGAAGCAGTGGCATTTTTTAAATATTTAATTTTTAAAAATGCCACTGCTTCGTGTTTTATGCTGGGCTCTTATATTCATCAATAGATTACACTTTAATAATCATTTACCATACAAACACAATAAAAAAGTATGAGTATAGACGTATATAGCAGTAGGGGGAAACTAAATTCCCATCTTTATAACTGCTTTCCTAATATAATATAAGAAAACAATTTACATCCCAACAAAGAAATATATAATAAAAAATTGTCAAGATCTTGAATAATTCTTCAAAGATTTTTTAAAAAGGTTTAATTAAGCTAGGCGAAGATAAAACTGAAGAAAGAAGAGAATTCCAGTCGTTGACGTGTACACTGCAACTCCTTGAAAATAGTTCTTCAAAGATTTTTTAAAAATATTTAATTAAGCTAGGCGAAGAAGGAAGAGAATTCCAGTCGTTGACGTACACTGCAAATCCTTAAAACCTTGTTTTAAGAAAAAAAAATCTTGTTTCCCATCTGCAAGATAATAATCTTGCTGGTTTTCTTGACAAGATATTTTGTCTTAAAACAAGATTAAATATCTTACAATAAGAAATAAGAATCTTAAAATAAGTAAATTTATCTTGACAAGATTTTGAGGTTTTGCAGTCTATCGATTAAAAAAAGAATAAGTCAAAAAAAAAGAAGTCTAGAATGAAATAGTCTATACAGGGGGAACATTTCTTTGAAATAAATAATCGTACATATTTATTTATTTATTTATTTATTTATTTATTTATTTATTTATTTATTTATTTATTTATTTATTTATTTATTTATTTATTTATTTATTTATTTATTTATTTATTTATTTATTTATTTATTTATTTATTTATTTATTTATTTATTTATTTATTAGCTTTGATATAGATATTGTAGAATACAAGTACCAGGCTGGGTGAATGCAACAGCTAATATCAAGAATTATCAAGGTCGAAGTCTGTGTTATCTGCCGAAGCTGAAGGCTGAGGTTGATAATGCGGTCTGAGAACTTGATAATTCTTGATATCAAAAAAGTCGAATTCCATACAACTGTAGTTGTTTTATTATATATTTTCAGTTGAAAATGTAAAGAGAATCACTCCCTCAGAACCAAAAATGCAGTTCAAAGACAGTTGTTTTTTCCCCCGCGCTTTTCTTCGGTTTGTCAGCTCGTCAGTGGCGTCACGTCAGCACATGCACGATAAGTCCTTTTTCCTACAGATAATACCTCCAGAAACAACAGATAATAGCATTGTGTGCTCTGAATCAAACAATTACAGCGGCAAATACAACTAAAAGTGCAGATATCAAGAATTCTTACCAAGTTTCTGACCAATTATAATCAAGGATTCGGAAAAAATGTATAATAATGCCAATTACTGCATGCGCCTCGAAATTATTATTATTATTCGGATAATTACAATTATTGTAATATATATATATATATATATATATATATATATAAGTAATATTTAGAGCCGATAAAGCCCGTACTGCAAGGTTTTTAAATGGCTTCTAAAAAGAATCACTTCATACGTTCATTGGCGTAGTAATTTTGAAAATTAAGCTTATCTCAGCCGTTAAAAACCAGCGAGAAACTTAGAGCGAGTCTATATCACATATATAGATCCGATACGCTCATGATTTTTCTTTGTGTTTTCCTCATGAATTATTAATGAATTTTAGAAATATATATATATATATATATATATATATGAGTAAAATTTGTTCTCAAACTTTATACTCAGAAAAATGTCTGAGTATCCCTGACGGGATTCGAACCCGCGACCTTCTGATTCTAGACAGACGCTCTACCGACTGAGCTACTGGGACTCAGACGGTAGTGAGAAGGATAAATCGTGATCTGGTTCGTTTCATGACATGCGAACTTCATACTCGAAGTCACAAACACGTCGGTTGTCTTGTTGTAATGTGCGTCTGTCTAGAATAAAAAAAACGTCTGTCTAGAATCAGAAGGTCGCGGGTTCGAATCCCGTCAGGGATACTCGACATTTTTCTGAGTATAAAGCTTGAGAACAAATTTTACTCACATTACACCAAGCTACAATTTCAACTAACATATATATATATATATATACCAAAAAAACCCACGGTATGTAACATAAAGGTCACTAAGTTGGCGTAGGTTCAAGAGCGCTCAATACCATTATAGGCAGAGCGAAATATAAAGATCGCGTAAGCGTGAAACTCAGAGTAGCGACTCAGCATTAAACTCAATTATATATATATATATATACTGTAGAAGATGTTGTAAAAACTTTTGGCAGAGTGCTCGATGGGAATCCAGAGCATAATATAGTTAAAGTTCAAAGACTCAACAGGTTTGATTAGATATTTTATTACTATTTAGTTTCGTGCCACAAATATTGTGTGGTACTCTTCAGATAAAATGGTCTAAATAAAAAATATATAGAAAAAGTATTGAAATATAGTGCGGAAAAAAAAAAATCGATTTGTTATTGTTATTTTGCTTTGATTGGCTAATTTTTTGTATCTCATCAATTTGTTATTGTTATTTTTATCTGATTGGCTTATTTTTGGTCACATGATTACCTTTCGTATATAAGCTCATTGTTTGTTTACACTCTTTACGTTTCTCTCTGACGAAGGGCCTTCGCTCGAAACGTTAGACTCCTACGTTCTCTGTTTCGGCAGTATATCTAACCTTACTGTATTTCGATTGTTGTTTCTACACTGCCTACGCAGCACGCTATTTTTATTTCACTACTTTTATTTTTATTTTACAATTATTAAAATTATTACAATTATTGGGAATGTAAGAGTATTACCGTCCTTTGACCACCCACAAACAAAATTATTTTAGATGTTCTTTCTTTCCGAGAACCATCATCCTTTGGAATAGCTTGTCTACTACTATCAAATGCTGCAGTAGTATTAGTCAGTTTACAGCGGATTCAGGTTGACCGTTTAACGGCAACATTTGTCGCGTTCGTTGCAACAGTTAATTAAGACGTTTCCATGCAAAATGTCAGACGTTGCTGGGCGGGACTTACAACGTTCTGTCAAAAAATATCAGCGTTGCGTGTGAATTTACTAAGAACTTGTAAGCCCCGCCCAGCAACGTCTGACATTTTGCCTGGAAACGTCGTATAATTAATCAGTTGCAACGAACGCGACAAATGTTGCCGTTAAACGGTCAACCTGAATCCGCTGTAAGTGTAAGTTAAAGTGTTACTATAAGGATAAGCTCTCAACTTACCAGCCGCCATAGTCAACTTCTTTTTTTTCTTTTTTTTTCTTTTTTTTTTTCTCCTTTTTTTTTTTTAAGTTTTCTTTTTAATTTTTTCTTTTTTTCATATATATATATTACCGCTTCTCAACTTGTTTGGGGGAAAATGTCAATTGGGGCGATAGTCCTGTTTTTCTCCCAGCCACTATGTTACTTGTTGTATTCATGTGATATAATGTTGTGACAAAGCAAATAAAATAAATAAAAAGTATTCTCTGCTGCGCTTCAAGGGTTTTTCGCTTGGTTCTTCGGTTTTCCATCCTCTGTAAAATCAACACCTTCATCTTAGTTGTGCTCCGGGTCTGACATACATGTGTCGAATGATAAAGATTAAAGCCCAGCATAAAACACGAATGTGAGGCATTGTAAAAGTATAATAAAATTAACTTATTAAGGTTCTAACGTTTCATTGCTTCGCGCAACTTCATCAGAGAATGAATGATATAGGTAGGTGTCAATAAATTAATTACGGTATTTACATATAAGTTATTTACATATTGGCGTTTGCAGGAAGTGAGAAAATGTGAGGTCTCACCCATTAGAAAGTGAGGTGAGATTCGTGTGTGGAGAAGAAATCGGCATGTTTGACCGATATACAACGAATTAGATCGTTGACACTTGAAACGGTACACAACACGGGGACTAAGACACTTGAGAATCCTGTCCTTAAAGGTAAAGAAGTGTGACAATTGAAGAGTAGGACGAAAAACTACACGAAGATTGACATGTGGAAAAGCACTGAAGGATAGTTTGAAAGAGTAGTTCATAGTTTCAAAGCATAGTTTCCCACGGAAAATTTTTGATTTCTAAGGTCTCTGAAACACTATTTCCTGCATTTTGAGGCAAGTATTTAAGAGTAATCTGAAAGCCATAAGTTGCATAATTTTTTGAAATCAAACCAGAACATAGAATGATACACGTCTGAATATCTTTAGATTTATTATAAACACGTCGTAAATGTAAAAACAAGTTGGAGGCATTTTGTATGAACCCTTAGTATTGTAATTTATAGCATATGCCTATATATATATATATATATATATATATAAAGTATAAAGTATAGTTTTACCTTAAAGTCTTCGCTACCAGAGGTTTCGCCTGATGATCCCGTTTAGGGTGAAACCTCTGGTAGCGAAGACTTTAAGGTAAAACTATACTTTATACTTTGTATTTTGCTCTATCTATATGGTATTGAGCACTCTCTAACATTTCGTGAACCATAACTCACTTATATATATATATATATATATATATATATATATATTATATATATATATGTGTGTCACATATATATATATATATATATGTGAGTAAAATTTGTTTACTCAGAAAAATGTCTGAGTATCCCTGACGGGATTCGAACCCGCGACCTTCTGATATCTAGACAGACGCTCTGCCGACTGAGCTACTGGGACTCAGACGGTAGTGAGAAGGATAAATCGCGATCTGGTGCGTTTTCATGACATGCGAACTTCATACTCGAAGTCACAACACGTCGGTAGTCTATATATATAACACATTACTAGTCTACTCACTTGGCCTTAAAACAACTTTAACCCCCCCCCCCCCCCCCCCCCCCTACAAGTTTCTCCACGGATTTAAACTTTTTACGAGAACGGTTTTGGCCTGGCTACGCCACTGAGCGCTGGAGCATAGTTTAAGAATCTGCGTGCGGATCTGTAAACTATGTTGTCCTGTGAAAGGAAGGGAAAAATAAATTACCTGCGTTGTACCGCTTCTTCGTAATTCAATCACCGGATACAAGTAAGAATGATAACCCCCGGGATCTATTTATTTATTTATTTATTTATTGTCAGGATCGAGTAATTATTGCGCTTAAGAAAACATCCTTTTCAATCGTTCTTCTTTGTTTTTGTTTTTGTCTTTAATGAATCGGCATTAATTCATAAGATAAAAACAAAGAATATCAGTATCAAAACAGAGTTTGGATATGTAATCAAACATTTCTATATAATTAAGCCAACTTTTACCTCAAATTTCTCTAAAAATACTGATTAACCCTTTCATGCGCTGTTGTTGTGAAACAACTTTATCTTTTTACTCTGTCTAACGCCAGACGATTTTACTCGTCAATGGGGAGATGTCTTGGAAAGCCATATACACTTACAGGAAAGGGTTAATTCATAGTTAATAGAACTTATACATGGTTTGGAAACCAGTCCAAATCATTGTTCTATGTTTTTGTTCAAGTGTATGGAAATTTGTGCAACTTCACGGTATTGTATTTTCTGTATAATGAAGCAGTTATCCGGAAATTTTCAAAATTTTGTGGTTGTCGGAAAACTTGATCATCAGTCGACAATAGATTGTTTACAATAATGTAATGCCTTACTAGATCGCCTTATTTCGGCCAGTTTGTTCATGTTGTCAGCCACAGTGAACTCACATTATCCTGCCAGGCATTTGTCATAACTCATAGTAATGCTACCTATTTCATTATAAAATAAGTTAGCGCGTGAACAACAGAACAAGGCAAATTTCGCTGGATAACTTCGCGTTCTTGTCGGCCGCTTTTTTAAGCCTGTGTACTTCATGACAAAATAATAGGCAGACATGGAGTCTTGTACTTGTAAATATTAAGTGTGGAAACGTAACATCTATATTAAAGTGATTCAAACTTTCATGTCCTGGACTCTTAGTACTTAATGCTATATCTTCTTCTGCGTGGACACGGAACGTATAATTTAGATTGAAGTGATTTAAACCTGTAGACTGTTAACCTACTGTATACTGTAGTTTTTTAGATCAGAAAACTTTGTGATGAAATCGCTATAATTTCTTTTTTGAAAAATTAAGAAAAAATACACCTGTCGGAAAATTTTGGACTTGAGCCCCCCCCCCCCTGTTGAACAGCTCCCACGACGCCAATAAAAAACCCGGAATTAAATGAGCAACAAGACGTGGTCTGATTGACTTTTAAGTCCTACAAGCGTGTCATTATAATTCGATAACGGCAATACTTGATACTTCAGATAACAATAACGTGATAACTGTGTTGTTTTTAATGAATGTGTTTTAATAGCAGTAGCGTAACTGAATAGCAATATTTGTATTTCTTAGAAATTTGTTATTCCCTTGAACGGGATATCCGCTAACTCTTTTTTTCACTAACTCTTTCCTGTCCGAATCGGTCTTTAGTATTTTATTCTGGCTAACGCCAGAAATTTTGCAGCAGATCTTGTTAAATGTGCATTAATCTTAAAAGAAAATTATTTTTAAAAGAGATTAATAATTTGCACATATTAAGAGAACATTTTATGATTGTCTTACACTGGAGAAAGTCAATTGAAAAATTTAGTGACTCGAGCAACATTACTGTATTAACTCTTTGCTGTCCGAATTGGTCTTTAGTATTTTATTCTGGCTAACGCCAGACGATTTTATTCACCTCTGGGAAGCCCTCGGACAGGAATGAGTTATGTAATGAACACAATTATGAGGAATTTTGTCTTTTCTTCATGAATTATTAATGTTATTTATTAAAACCAGAGAATCCGTTTACATGAGTGTCAATGCGAATGTTTTGTTGGTGTTGAAAAAAATATAGCATGCTGGAGTACTGTTAAGTATCTAAGGAACATTTTGAGCCACACACACACGCGAATGGATGTCAATGATCCGCTTATGGCGAAGTGTCACTTCATCTACCATCTAGGGATAAAGTTTGCGGGATGCTTTTGATATCTTCTTTGATTGACTGACATAATGGCGTTCACAGGTTGTCGTTTAACAGGTTTTTTTTTGATCAGCTTAGAGAGAATTAAACGAACAAATATTCCACACGTTTCAAGCCAAGCACAGCACGAAAACTCGAAAATTATATTCCCTTTTAATGTGTAGTTTACTCCCAATTTCAAACCACTACGTTAGCTATTTTCTCTCTCCGACTGATTGCTTCATATGAACGATGCAAAAAGGACGATGGATTTACGACTGATTTTACTGACTGATTAGCTTCGATCGCCTCGCGAATCTTCTTATACACGTGACCTTCTGTATGAGCAGTTTCGCACATTCTCGGCATTTCCTGTCGTGTTTATTTTCTCTTTGTCTTTTTGCTTTGTTAGTTCCATTTGTAAACGCCGGACGATTTTACTCGTCAAGGACAAGGGAAGTCCTCCTTAACCCTTTCGTTCCCATCGCTGCCATTTGGCACTTTTTAGTTTTTACTCTAACGCCAGGCGATTTTACTCGTCAAGGGAAGACCTCCTGATATGGTGCGAGTTAAAGGGTTAACCTTCCTATCCGAGTTGGTCTTTAGGATTTTATTCTGACTAAAGGTTAGACTAAAGGGTTAACGTTCCTATGACTATAAAGGTTCTGACTAAAGGGTTAACGTTCCTATCCGAGTTGGTCTTTAGGATTTTATTCTGACTAAGACCAGACGATTTTATTCACCTCTGGGGAAATCCTCGAACAGGAATGAGCTACAACAACTATCCGTCTATAACACTTGCCGGTGTTCCTATCGTCAAAACAAGCGATGGAAGATTTGTTATCGACTAAACAGGAAGCTTCAGATAGGAGGCAGAATTTTAAATCTTGTTTCTTGGCGTTAGATGAAAGCGAGACGAGATCATATAATCAAAAACCCAACATGGGGTTTCCGCTTGTCGGATTCACCTTAACGTAATTACCAAAACATGATAAGCATTAGCTGAAAAGCATTAGCAGCGTGATGGTCAATATGACTCACATAGAAGTCTATTTCATTCTGTTTTTTTACTAGGAATTTTCTAATTTTTTAACTACCTTCCTGTAATTTAGATAACAACAATAAATAACCATTTACAACGATACTTAACATTACCTGTGGATGCTAATGGAATTTTCTTTTCTGCATGTTAAAAATCTTCGGTAGCCTTCTCCAAGGCCCTTTTAAACGTTTTTCTATTTGTGATGGTATACATCGTATTGGGGGACAGAAGCGCGTGAAACCATGAGTTGAAGCGACAAGCAGCAAGAGGAGCAGCCAACATCCTACAATACGCTTCCAATTAGGCCAGATAACCATTGGTCTGAACGGTTAATTTAATCATAGATCCTAATATCCGTGTGTTGTTGCGCACTGCAGTGCTTGGTGGAATACACTCATCTGATTATCTCACTTCATTGGTCTCTCTCCAAGTGGCCACGTTCCAATCTCGTGCCCAGGGCTTACAGTCGCACTGGACGCTCCGCCATTCGTTAGAGCATGGAGAGTAAAGAGACTGGATAGGAAACTTGATGCATGGCGTAAGCGTGATAACCCAGTGAACTCTATTCGCCATTTTATTTATTTTGCCGGATAATATAAGCTAAAAGTCTCCTTCAGTAGCATGTTCTATATATAAAGGTAAAATGAAATGAAGCCAGCTACTGTTGAATAGAAATTTTTATGTCAGTCTTATATAGGGGGTGTTTACATGCCGAACTCAGGCAGGACTGATTTCGGGTCGGTTGTAATGTTTTTACTATAGATCGTTTTCATGAGTCCGGCCTAAGATTCAGTTCACGCAGGCCTAATCTCAGGTCGCCTGCTAGACCGAACTGAAGCACTTTCACCTCTCAAACTCAATACGTTGTTTTAAATGAGATTGTCAAATCCACATAAAATAATGATACTCCGGCGGTCACGAGTTGTAAGGCAATGATGTGGTTTCAAGGCCGGCATGTAAACAAAAACCGAAATGCAAAATTCAGGCTGGTCCGAGTTCAGGCCGGCCTCATGTAAATTAACACCCCCCTAGCTTCCATTCAATTGAATGGTTAGAGAGTGAGTGTAGTCTCATACTCAGTGAGAGTGAGTGGAGACTCGTTGAGTGCGAGGGGCCACTCATTGAGTGTGAGTGCGAGTGTGGGTGAGCTTTTAAAATACAGGCGTAACTCCTTCAGGTGGAGTTATTTTAACTCCAATATTCCAAATAATAAAACTTTAAAATAAACTTTTAACACCAACTTTTTACACAACTGATTGGTTTAAACTTGATTGCTGCTGGGCAAACATAAATCATTACAAGATGCCTTAGCATTTGCAATCCCTTTTAAATCTCGCTTTAGTTTTGACCGATCGTTCCTTCTGTGCAGGTTTCTAGTATCTCTTTTACTTATATAATATAAAACCGTTATGAGATTTTGTGCAATTTTAAGACGAATTTTAAGACGATTTTTGACTGTAAGATACCAAGCTTGCATCTTCAGCAGTTGGTTTCCAGTTCACTTTGGCTTTTTTAGGGGCTGTTCATATGATTTAGGGACTGATTTTATGTCACGAAAATCGTAACTGTACGACTATTTGAGAAAGGCAGAATGATGTAACAAAGCTAATAATATACATGAAAAAATATCTCGACTGTGATTGGCTGATTACAGTGCAGTTAATCCCAAACAACAGTGCAGAATTGTGTTATCACAGTGCAAAAATCTGTAATCACAGTGCAAAAATCTGTTATCAAAACAAACAAAGATGGCGGCCAAGATTCGGCGGTTTTGGGGATAATTTGTTCAAATTTGAAGCTAGTTAATTATGCTTTAATATTGCCAAGTGAAGAACTTACAAGAAGACCAGAAGCTTCTTTATGCCTCGAGTAAACTTTTTCAAGTAGTAAAGGAAGCGAAGCGTTTTTTAACAACTAAATATGCGAGGAGTGGACGGCTAAACACGCACGTTAAAATGTTAGTACAGTTGTTTTGAACATTTTTTCATGTATATTTTTAATAAGTAATAGCATGGTTTCTCGTGCAATTTGGAAAAACATGCACTCGTGAGTTTTTCAAATACTTCAAATAGCACTCGTCCGTACCTGACACAAAATCAGCCCGGTAACCGGCCGGCTAGCCCGCCTCATATGAACGGCCCCTGACTTCGTTTTTGAGGTATTTCAGTTTATTTGATATGTAAATGTCACATGCATGTTGTGACGGACATGATCGGTTATCGGGAAAAAATATATATCTTTGCTATTATTGCAAACCAAAGTTAATGCGAAGGAAGCATTTGCGTGTGCGGTTCCTCCAACAACACCAAACATGTAGATTTTCAAGTAGTTCCGTTTGATAATATCAAAATATATAAGCTTCTCCCTTATAAGTCATTATGCACATGTACGTCACAACATGCGACATTTGGATATCAAACAAACTGAAAGTTTGTCATTTTAAGTCAGTGTTCTTTCAAATAAGACAAACTTGATTTTCGTTTTACAGGTGCTTTAAGGTTAAAGTTTCCTTCAACCGTTCGGGCCACGTATCAAGTTCAGTCCTTGGCTTCTGCTAATTTTTTATACAATGATGAACAAGGACTTTTTTTTTGTTCACTCTTCTGCGACAAATTTAAGTTTGTTCGCGTGTATAAGCCTTGACAGATTCTCCTTGACTGCAAAAAAAAAAGTTGCATCTGTTCTTGCAAGTGTTATTATAATAGATTAACCTTTCAACGGCTAAATTAAAAATGTGTAAAACTAAATGGAAGTAGTGGAATTTAAAGTTGACACAGTGTCAGTGCGGTACTACTGTATAATTCCTTGTCCAGTTTTCTATTTGAGTTGTTTAAAAAAATATTAGAGTGCTTCGTATAGGCAGCGTATTAGGCCATGTCCACACGTATGCGTTTTCATAGCGTTTTTATATTGTTCTCGGGTCCTCATGGGAGCAGAAAACAATGGTCTCATTACCCGGAACAATATGAAAATGTATACGTGTGGATGGGGTCTAAGGGGGCTTTCCATTTACACGGTTAGACCGGTCAGTCCGGTTAAATGGAACACGATTCGCTTGAGACTTAGGACGGTCAGACTGGAAAATTTGGTCCAGACTGACCGGTCTAACCTTGTCAATTGGAAAGCGCCCTTAGATAGATTACAGTGAAAACTGTGGTAAACTGCCGAGAGTCAGTTTTGAAAACGTAATACTGACGTTTCGAGCGGAGTTCTTAATCAGAGACGAGTAAAATATGTTGAAGGGCTCCGCTCGAAACGTCAGTATTTCTTGTGGGGTTATTTTACCATGCACACGAGGAAACTGATACGATCAGTTTTTGAACAAAGCGTGTTCTAACATACAAAGTCAATTTGTATAAACACTCGCTTGAGTGTGTTTGGGGCATTTAATGTGTCAATTCATTATAATTTTATTCAAAAAAATATACGATGAATGATTTAAAATTTAAAGGGAAACGTAACCTCGATAGCACCATCGCCGACACGACGACATCTAGAGCATTTCAATGTTCTGGAGACCGGTTTAAAGTATGATTTTCTTAATCTGGACTTATAGTGGGAAGTTCTAGGCATTTGTTTAGGTTTGAATAATTTTTTTTTTTTTTTTCACCTAGAATATATGGGAATAAAACAACAGATTAAATTTTAATCCAAGGATTAATACAGTCCTAGATAAAGCATTTTCTTCCTGGCAGCAAAATCCAAAAATAAATATTTCCTGCTAAACTAAATTAACGATTTCCTGCCTGATAGAATTTTTCAATTTTATAAGTAGTGATACCACCAGACTTGCAAGTTTGTATCTCAAAACCATAATTTATCTGAATGTGGTACATACTTTGAAATAGCGAACTTTTTCAATTGAATACTACGTAATACAAGTACTAGCATCAAAAATCGAAATGCTGAAACAGTTGAATAAGATAAAAGCACCTTGCATTCTTGCAAATGCACAATGACAGCTGCAGCCTGCAACAGCAACACTATACTGAAATGATAAATATTTCATTGTTTTCTAGAACAAATCGTTGCGTCGTTTGCGCAAGGATATACGAAAGTAAGACAGGTTAAGGTCATGTAGTAAACCTTCAAAACAATTATTTACAAATCGCCGCTATCGAATATGAAACTTGATATTCGATCAAAAGTGATGCCCATCAAAATTGACTTGGATTAAAAAAACTGACAAATATTTCCTGCAAGATACAAAAAATTTCCTGCGAACACTGACTTTTACAAAAAAAATTCCTGGCACCGGCGCTGCCGGCCATTTGCCAGCACTGGATTAATACAATTAAAGATGGCAGCTACATGCAGGCGCGATGAAAATCTCAGTAAAAAAATGTAAATCCTAAGCCACGATTATATACGCTAATTTCTATCACCGATTTATTTCGCAATAGTGTTATACACGATAACCCAACTACTTTTCTTGGTTTGCCCATAGTCAATCGAGATATGGTCTGGAAACTCAGCTAAAGTCTTTGGTGTATCTTTTTGTTCGCCTTTATGCATTTTTGTGCACGGTCACTGAACCCATTGTATTTTAGTATAATGAACGAATTGTCCAATAGCAACGTTTCAGTTCAATCATTCAACCGTGTTATTTAAATATTAATAAACCTAAAACAAAGGATGTGCACAGTGTAAGGTAACGGTTCAACATAAAATCCCAGCTCATTATAGGCGCTTTGAAGTTTGCCGAGTTTCCAGACCATATCTCGATTGACTATGGTTTGCACTTGATGTCATGGCGACCATGTTGGAGGAACTTTAACAAGAGAATCTCATTAGCAGCTATTGTATTTGGAGTATGTTTTCCTCCAACAAGGCTGCCGTATCTTTGTCTTCTAAATCTCAAGGGATTGATTGCAAACCACCAATAACACACGCAGTCAAGGCCGACTTATGCGTTTCCAAAACATTGCAAGATTTTGTTATAAAATTGAAAACTTGCAACGTGAATATAATAATAATAGTTTTATTAAAAGACAATATTGCAGCCAAAAGCTGAATTACATTGCGGAATATGCATTTGTCGCACAAATTGACATGCCACCATTCCACCATGCCACCATGGGCATTTTTACCAAGGCAACCTCGATCAAGGCTACAAATATTGGCGTACCAAGTCATTTTCTTCGACTGGTGTACTCGCTTGAGTGTTTCCGGGGCTTTTAATGTGTCAATTCATTAAAATCTTATTCAGAAAAATATACGATGAGTGATTTGGAGACCACACAAAGAATAACTTCGAAGATAAGTAGCCGGTTTAAAGGATGATTTACTTAATCTGGATTTATAGTGGGAAACTGTTGAACAGTTGCTGAATGACGTTCTAGGGATTTGTGTAGGTTTGAATTATTTTTTCCAGTTTTCTAGAATATATGCGATTACTGAAACAACAGATTAACTTTTAATCCAAGGATTAATAATATAATATTTAAGAAATAGAAAACATTTTCCGTGTTTCCATAGAGTTATAGAAACACGAGTGAAAGTTTGGGAGAACGAGAAATTGTAGTGGGAACACGAGCCCGCAGGGCGAGTGTTTCCACGCTATTTCGAGTTCTCCCAAACTTCCACAAGTGTTTCTATAACTCTATGGAAACACGGAAAATGTTTTCTATTTCTTAAATATTATATTATTAATCCTTGGATTAAAAGTTAATCTGTTGTTTCAGTAATCGCATATATTCTAGAAAACTGGAAAAAATAATTCAAACCTACACGTAAATTCTCCTTACTCTTCATGATGGCGTATAATGGCGTATCCTACACGCGTGGACCTTGCCGTGTTTCCATAAAATTATAGAAACACGGCTTTCAACCAATCGCCGCGCTTGTTTTAAAAATGTATTTTATAAATACTGATATAAACAACTTGTTCAATCGTTAAAGGGCTATATGTAAAAACAGGAGCCGGGACCCGGACCGGGGACCCGATGACCCATGTAAAACAAGGACCCATGTCAAATTGGACGGGTGTTTAAGAAAATATTATATTTTGTGGCGGGGGTTGATATTAGTTATTGTACTACGTACAAATTGTTGTAATAAGAAACTCAGCTTATGTCAGTGATGATGAAATACCAACTAATCTGCTGCGTTATTATTGCTCCAAGAGGATATAATATAATGATTAGCAATTCGTTCGCTGAAATGCGAAGCTAGGCGATTTGCGGCAATAAATACGCTGGTTAAACCACATTCGCGGGCCGACTGTCTATATGTTTTTTATCCTTAGTTTAGGTGTTTTCTCGATTCCAACGAGTTTTCAATCGATCCTAGCTCTAATACACAGTGTGGCATTGACGATCCCCCTAAAGAAAAAGGGAATAAACTGAAGGAATATCACAGCTGTGTGCGCGATAAAACTAAGCCGCGTCTCATTTTGACCAAGAAATTTTTGGTTGCCCGCCTTCAAGATATGACCCAAGAGTTTCGGGATAACGCAAGACGATTTTATTCAGCAGTCTGCTGAGGAAAGCTTGTAGTCGGTTGAAGCCAGTCGGTCGGCAGCAAGTGGGTTAACAAATACTATTAAAGTGCGCGTAATATCTAAATATCCACGTCACAGCAAAGGTTTTGCTTTGGCCTTCTTTGGTTGTAGTTGTCGCGTATACAGAATATCCACAAATTCCGCAAACCGCACAAACAGCTGGGATATTCCGTCATTTTATTGTGTTTTGTTTAGGGGGACCGTATATTCCACACGATGTTTTTGAGCTAGGATCGATTGAAATCAAACATTGAAAAACTCGTTGGAATCGAGTAAACACTATAAGTAAACACTCAATAATTAAGGATAAAAAATTTTAAAAAAAGACATAGACAGCCGAACGTGAGCAGATTAGTTGGGATTATTCACTGACATAAGCTAAGTTTCTTATTACAACCATTTGCACGTGGTAAAATAAAATATCACACTCCCGCCACCAAATATAATATTTTCTTAACTCCCTGTCCAATTTGAAGTTGGCCCTGGTTTTACATGGGTCCTCGGGTCCTGGGTCCTGGTTTTACATATAGCCATCGTTAAAGTGCTTATGACACAAAAAGTTAGTGTGTTTTATTTGAAAGAACACTTAAAATGGTACCCTGCAAGCAGAGCCTTCTTTTCCTTATTTCTTCGCTGAGAGAGAGGAAGAAAAGTAGGCTCTGCTGTATTCGTGTTTGGCTTCATCCAAGATTTAGGACGAAGTAACCCGTTTAAGACCCGTTTAAGACCCGTTTAACCGGTTCTGGTTTTGTTTTCTGCTCTGATTGGGACTGTTGTAACCAAGCAACTGACATGCATGCGCAATGGAAACCAGTTTTCCTCTCTCTCAGCGAAGAAATAAGGAAAAGAAGGCTCTGGTCGCAGGGTATTAAAATGGCAGTAAAGTAACATGTTTTTCCAAAAAGCTAGGGGGTAAACTAGATTTCTGATTAGATACCTTCCTTATTAACGCCTCGCCAGGGTTTATGTTGTCGTTAGGGTATCGAAAAGATTGCCAAAATCTTTAGACTCACTGAAACTCGACGACAAATTTGGAAAAAAAACAAATTTGACGACATATTTTGTAAAATCCGCGAAAGGACTGGACGGGTGGCAGAGCATTCCGGTTACGTCAACGTGCAAATGGTCTATTGCTTGAAGCCTTGAATTCACTGCAAAGATCTTTTGTTTAGTGTTGTCATGGGATGACTTCATCGACGATGTTGTGGGGATTTTTCAGTTCATAATTTTCATAATGAGCTTAGTTTGCGATTAGTCGAAATGGTTTATAACACTTTAAGCATTATTTTGGTTTGTGGTAGCTGATTATAAGGTTATGCCGTATAACCTTGTAAAATCACGACCTTATTAATGCGGCCACAATGTATATCATATATACCAATCTGAAGCTAAGGCCTTGGTCAAACGCCGCTCCGTCTCATGCGCCGAACCTAATGAAAACAAGACGCCTGCTCAGGCGTTCACTCGGGCTACTGATTTCTGAAAGCTTCGCGTAGCCTGTGCGTACTCTAGCAAGACTATGTGACAATGGCAATGCATAATTGCGTAGATTTTCACAAATGGAATCTATGGTCTTGTATGAACTGCTGCGGTGCAGGAAGCGCCGAAGGTTTGCTAATGTAGTATAAATGTAAACAAGGCCGTTTTTCTGAAAATTAAACAACGGATCTACTGTATATTTAGTAGACAAAACCTATAGTGTCGGATTCGGCAGATTCAAGCGATCATTTTGATACTAGTCTACCAGACTAGTTCCTAGTCCTCTTTTCTCTCGAACGTATTTTGGTGACGTCACAGAATAGGGATCGAGCAAGAGGACTAGCGGAAAATGTTCATCTTTATCTGTCATGAATCCTGCTGGAGCTCGGATTCTTTAATCTTAATGAACGAGGGCACTTAAACTTCTTCTTGACTAGCAGACAGCAAACGAGTAGGTTTCTTTGTTTTACATTACGTTAAAAGGTTGTTACATACGAGGCTTTATAAAGTAGTGTTCGGCGTAGAAAGTGATTGTGTTGAAACACATTTATACAAATCGAAATATGCTTTTTAACGTTTCGGCAGTAGACCAACCTTGCTATATGATGTTATAAAGAATTGTGCAGACCGACGTGAGTGTTATCTGCTTTGGTTTTCCGCCAAACGACCGTTTGGTGCCTGTATAATTTGGGGCCAGATTTGGGGCCAGGCAAAACATTTTATTCCAGGCCTCTCACAATTCGGTCTGCCGCTCGACGTTAAAAAGAGAGGCCTGGGAACCAGGCTACTAGTCTACACTAGTCAGCGTAGACCGCGTAGTGTAGTGGACTGGAACACAGGCTACATCTATTCATACTATCTGCAGTGCTGTAAAAGTTACATAATTTTTGTAACTATAGTTGCAGTTACAGTTACATCGTTAGAAAAGTAACTAGTTACCGATAAAGTTACAATGAAAAGAAAGTAACTAATTACAGTTACAAAGTTACTTCAAGAATTTTGTAACTAGTTTGTAACATTCCATTGTCCGTGTTACTAGAATCAACAAAGAAATTACTAGTTTTTAGATACCAGTACCATAATTATGTTTTTACAGCTAAATGCCTAAATATAGTTGTCACTAAGCAGAAATAGTCAAATGTGTGCATAATGTACCTTTATTATTATATCAAAACCATTTTTATCAAGAAAGAATGACATCCTCAACTGAATATCAGTAACTATACTAGTCACATTTTTTAACCAAATATTGTAACTAGTTACAGTTCTTTAAAAAAGTAACTAGTTATAGTTACTTCTTCAAAAAGTAACTAGTTATAGTTACAGTTACTTCTTCAGAAAAAGTAACTAGTTTCAGTTACAGCCGTACTTACACAGCACTGACTATCTGTCTTATGTCCTCTGCATTTATGGATTGAATTCCTATTTTTGCATTTTCTCACTATTTCTATCACTTACTTCGGAGTGGTGTCTTTAAAGAGGCAGTAAGATGGAAAGTCTTCTCTTCAATTTCAATATTTTGTAGAAGTATATTTTCCGTATTAGGAAGTATAGCGTTCTTATTAAATCAATATCTCATCATGTTCCAGAGATATTCAGGTTTTTGTAACATGCAAATGAGATGCCTTATGATGTCATTTACTCCACACAGATCAAACAAACTTCCCCAAATGAGGAATATATCAAGCAATAACTGTGTACATTGCAATGTACCATTCGTATTAGAACAACTTCAAAGTTTCAGCACAATCTACCTATTAATTCCGTAGATATTCCTCCTTTACGAAATTAGTTGAGTAGATGACGTCATAAGGTATCTTATTTGCATTTTTTTTTAAACCAAAATATCTTTGGAACGAGATGAGAAGTTAAAGTGCCAATGCAGCGAAATTTCACTTCAGTTTTTTAAGACTGTATTTGGAAGAACATCTACGATAATGAAAAATGGCTTTTACATGTCTTTCAAATCTTATCTCATTCTTGAGTTATTGGCTATGCAAGTTGAACAATGACGTCACACGTTGTATGTGGGAGAAAACAGAAAATCAGTCATATTTTTGGATGGGTTTGACTAAACTGAATGAAGTTGGAAATTTGCCATGGGGTATGGTCTGATTACATCTGCAATGTGTGGTTTCGTGTAGTTAAACCAATCCAAAGATATGACTGATTTTCCGTTTTCTCCCACATTGCTCGTCATTGCTCAACTTGCATAGCTAATAACTCAAGAATGGGATAAGATTTGAAAGGCATGTAAACGCATTTTTTCATTATCTTAGGTGTTCCTCCAAATACAATCTTAAAAATCTAATGTGAAATTTCGTTTCATAAGCACTTTAAACAAGCGAAAAGGCTATTCTTCTTCATTTTAAAAGCACTTCTAAATACAATCAAAATTGGGATAGACAATTTCGGCATCTTACTGCCCCTTTAATTTCGGAGTTTGCTGTTTTAATACTTTATTATGCATTAGTTCAAATTTCACGCGGTTTTCTTTGTTATTCATATATGTCCTCCTAACTAATGTGGCTTAATGCTTAAACGTACTTGTCTTGTATTACAATATTGCTTTCGGAACATAGAAAAACAACGACTTAGCTGAATCAGTAATTAATTATTTAATCAATCATTCAATCACCATGCACTTCAATTTGCTCAAACTTAAAAAGATGCTATTCTATATATAAATTATATATCAAATTATTTGATGTGCTTCAAGCATCATCCGCTTAAACATTTTTTGAACACATCTTCAAAACTTACTGTTTATGACCCAACGTTTCGAGTCGACACTCCGATCTAGTGTCTTCATCAGGGGTGATCGTTGTGAAGAAAGGTCCCATATTTGTACTCTCAAATATAACCGAACTCTGTCACAAGTTGTAAGAAAGTTTATATTAGAGCGACTAGGGCTCCGCCTTGTTATATGTCTCTTCCTCGAAATACATTCCTGAACAACATTGTTAGCATGTCATGAATACTACAATTTTACTGAGGAATAAACGTAGTGCATGGTATACGTTTGCGACTTTGGTGCGATGTAACAAGCGTTTGGTAGACGTTTGTCACACTCAAATATACTTAGAATCCCCAAACAGGGTCAAACCAGCAACCTTCTATAGACGCGCAGTCTAATCGTTGAGTTTATACTATACAGTGTGTATCAAAAAAACCTGAACCCTTAGAAAACAACCTATTGTAGTAGTTTGAAAGCCCTACTTACTACAATAGGTTGTTTTCTAAGGGTTCAGGTTTTTTTGATACACACTGTACAATACAATACAATACAATACTTACAATACTTTATTGAATTTCAGAGTCAACTACAATTACTAAATTTATATAAATATATGTTACATAATGAGGTACTATGAATTATAAATAATTAGAATCATTAAAAAAAAATTGAAAACAAAAAGTCGGTGGCAAAATTGAGGAACAAGTTTCTAAAAGATGTCTTCGAAATTTACTTTTAAAAATATGTATTGATGCGCTAGATGTAATGTTCACTGGGAGAGCGTTCCAGAGTGAAACGGCGTGATAATAAAACGTTCTTTGGCCGGTGGCACTTTTGTATAAAGGAATGTTCAAGGATTGCGAATTTCGGGTACAACGTCCACTTATACTGCCTCTCTTCACAAATACTGAGGCTGGGGTGGAGAGCTAAGGTTGCGTATATTTATAGTCACATGTGCCCCTAAGCGTTTGTATATAAGATGTCTATGTTGAAGTGATAAAATGGCTTACGGGGTGTTTGGTGGCACAGTGGTTAGTGCACGTGCCTTTTCACCTCTGCGAGCCGGGTTCGATTCTTGCTCTCAGCAGTTATCTGATTAAAAAAATTCACCTTGGCCGCATGTGAGAAGAGTGCTTCCAGTTTGACTCTACCAAACACCACAGGTTTCCCCCGGGAACTCCAGTTTCCTCCTGTTGTAACACTGGACCAATGAGGGTGGGCCCTTACTGGACCTCTGAGGATAACAGTTTAGACATAACTGTTCTCAAACTCATTAATAATTCATGAGCCGAAAACAAAGGAAATCAGTACCGAGACGGTGGTTTGGATATCGGAGGAAGAAATTACATAAATTAAGCCAACTTTCTCCTCGATTTTCTCTTAAAATACTGATCTGTTTGAGAAGCTATATCATACACTCGGAAGAATGTTTCATCAGGATTCCAAACACCTCGAAATTTGTTAAAAAACCTCGGCTTCGCCTCGGTTTTCAACAAAAGTCTCGGTGTTTGGATATCCTGATGAAACACTCCTCCTCGTGTATGATATATTACATAACTGATAGAGTTATCCAGTATAAATAAGTTTAGTTTAGTTTAGTTTAGTACATTTGCGAGCTTGGTGTATTGTATATACATGTATGGAGAAGTTTGGTAAACGTGTTCATCACTAAGGTCGGAATACTGAGAGAATATTTCTGAGTGGCAATTTCCTGTTGTTTCAATGGCAATGTCCTATTGTTGTTTTTTTACCATGCACGCATCAGTTTCGCAAAGCCTGATGGGATGACGTAATGATTGCCATTCCTCGACATAGACAAAAAAAACAAAAAAAAAACAACCGGAGCCGAAACCTAGAATAAAATAAAACCAAAATAAAAAAATTCAAAATTCAAAAAATACAAAATTCAGTCCGGCCTGAGATCGGGGCGGCCTTATAGTATTGTTTATCAGTGTTCCAACAAATTGTTCAGCAGTATAATGAAACAACAAGATTGTCTTGGTTGTTATAACAACTTATTAATTATCATAGCTAAAGAACATTGTTGACAACACTGTTCATGCTGGCCAACGCAATTTATAACAAAGATGTGAAGGCTGGTTTCCACTCAGGAAAATCTTCCGCAGGATAGGAACGGACAGGCAAGTTTCCTTTGTCTTGTAAGCTCTCGGTAGGAGCGAATGACTTTAACACAAAGGAAACTTTCCTGTCCGTTCCTTTCCTGTGGAAGATTTTCCTAGTTTCCATTCGGAAACTAGCCTTAATACACTGAACGGAACTCGATGGAGCACGGCAATTTCAAACGTAATGAGAAACTCATTTCAATCAGCGAAGTAAATATTGTTTTCCATTGTTTTGTGTCTGATTCTCTCTGTTATAAAAGAAATCAGGTTCATGGTTTAGCAAGCTCCATTGAGTTATGGATGCACTTGGGAACTAGTTGGGAGAGCACTCGAAAATCTAGGCTATCGCCTTGACCAACTCTTAAGCTTTTTTCATGCTCTCCCAACTTCCTGTGTGCATCCATAACTCGATGGAGCACGCCAAACCATGAACCATTTCGTAGTTCATGCCATCACCATGCATGGTGTTCCTGAAGCTTTTATTTGTTTAATTTCGCCATGTATAAAATAATAAATGGCAGGGTCACCGGCGCAACAGTATACACCAATTACTTGTGCCTGATAACAAACTACAGTAAGCGCCACGTTTACTATCTATCGTTGAGCTTGTTTATTACGATTTCAGCGCAGAGTCAGCCATTGAATCGCACCGACGAGGGAAAAGGTTAAAATCGTAATCTATTAGTTCATACACTTAAAATTAAAAGAAACATCGATGTTTCTGTCGTCAAATTGTCAAAGTGTCAAGTTTTGCCTTCAAAAGTTGTTTTGCATGTACGTCACAATAGCGTCATAACTTAACTGTGCGAAACTCGTCAAGTTGTCAAAAAAAAACCTATAAGATACACAGTAACATGTTTACGGTACATTCTAAATAACTGCATGTTCTCGCTAATCTTGCTCGATTTTCATCTCAGTCAAACATCTCTCTCTGATTGTGGTTGGAAATTGTCAGGATGTTCTTTCAAGACCACGATCTATAGAAAAGTTAAATCTGATTAAATAAAAATTCATCAGGTTTTTGTTTTGTTTTGTTTTGTTTTGTTTTGTTTTGTTTTGTTTTGTTTTGTTTTGTTTTGTTTTGTTTTATTTTGTTCTAAAACTACTTAATTAAAGCCTACACACTGCTAGGGATCTTGATTTATCCAGGCTCAACTTTATTGACATTTTATGTAATATTTAAAACACGAGCAGGATCTGATAAAACACGTGATGCGAGTGTTTTGAATGGCTTCAAAAACGATTCGTTATTGGATGTTATGTTCATTAGTATTCTTTATATAAAATTGTATGGTCATTAGTATTCTTTCTGACGTCAAGAAGTTTTATCAGGTATAAAACCACGGACATGGTACTGATTTCCTTTGTGTTTTCCTCATGAATTATTAATGAGTTTTTGAAGATTTATAAGCACACTTAAGAATTATATCTATTTCTTCTGTAAAGCTGAAGTGCTTATGACACAAAAATTAAGTCTATCTTATTTGACACTAAACTAAACGAACTTATATTTCACAATCGAAATATAGTAAGGTTAGATATACTGCCAAAACAGAGAACGTAGGAATCTAACGTTTCGAGCGAAGGGCTAATTGTTATTGTTATTTTTATCTGATCGACTTATTTTTGGTCACATGATTACCTTTCGTATATAAGCTCATTATTTGTTTATTTACACTCTTTACGTTTCTCTCTGACGAAGGGCCTTCGCTCGAAACGTTAGACTCCTACGTTCTCTGTTTCGGCAGTATATCTAACCTTACTATATTTCGATTGTTGTTTCTACACTGCCTACGCAGCACGCTACTTTTATTTCACTTATATTTATACTGGGTAACTCTATCATCAGTTATATCTAAACTGTTATCAGATAACTGAGAGCAGGAATCAAACCCGGCTCGCAGAGGTGAAAGGCACATGGGCTAACCACTGTGCCACCAACACCCCATAAGTGAAAGAACGCTTAAAATGATAAAGTGACATCTTTTGCATTTTTTTATTTGTTTCCTTGCTTCGTTGTTGAGATATTTTAGTTTGTGTAATATGTAAATTAACATTTCACGTCACATGCGCATAATGAGTTATTGGAGAAGGTTACATATCTTTGCTATTATCAAATAGAATCACTTGAAAATTCTACATGTTTGTTGTTTGAAATTGAATTGAAAAAAAAAAATTGAATTGTTGTGTGAGAAACCACACCCACGTTCTTCCTTGAATTAATTTGCTTTGAAAAAATATATAACTCCTCCT
Organism: Paragorgia papillata; assembly: GCA_035771165.1. Taxonomy (NCBI): domain Eukaryota; kingdom Metazoa; phylum Cnidaria; class Anthozoa; order Scleralcyonacea; family Coralliidae; genus Paragorgia; species Paragorgia papillata. The sequence goes on from JAWNZC010000419.1 coordinate 3,690,107, forward strand.
TTCTCCGATAGTGATAACTAACTAGCTTAGGGCCTGTTCACATGAGGCGAGTTATCTCGGGGGGTAGGGTTATCCCTATCCCCCGAGATAACTCGGTGTTAGTTTATTTCCATGTTGAAAAAGTAAACCGTTCACATGAGACCGAGATAACTCGGGGAATAGGGATAACTCGGTTGGAGCGATAGGGTAACCCTAGCCCCCGAGTTATCCCTACCTCCATGTGAACGCTTTCACCCGAGTTATCTCGGGGGGTAGGGTCAACTTAGGCATGCGTATTTATGCTGTTGCTCGGGATAACTCGGGGTGAAGCGTTCACATGAAGCTAGGGTTATCTCGGGGGCCAGGGACAACTCGGTAGTTGCGTTTTATCATGTGAAATAGGGTCAAGTTTGACCCTAGCCCCGAGTTATCCCTACCCCCCGAGATAACCCGGTCTCGTGTGAACAGGCCCTTAGTTACCTACCTCCATCTCGATAACTGACCTAGATACTTATACGTTGTCATAACAATATACAAGAAAATGTAGCGAGCGATTTGTGCGGCCATTATTGTGTTGACAGTTGTAAAAGAACACACGCGCATAAACATTGACATTTCATGTCAAGGACTAAGGGCGCAGTCAAGGAATTTTGTCACCGCATGTTGGCGGCAAACTGTAACGTGCCAAAAATCTTAAGGGGCGGACCATTAGAAAAGTGATGGGAGGGACTTTTTTCAGCGTGCACGATTGTTTATTTTTGTCAATTGCTCGTGCAGGATTTTCCCCCCAGCATTTTCAGTGTGCAATTAAAGAACTGACCTTCAAATTTTCACCAATAGCGGCGCCATCTTGAATTTGCAATGCATTGTGGTCTATCCAGGATAACAAGCTTAATTAAAATGCGATTGCTTAGTGTTGAGATACAATGAGGTATTTTTATCTTTATAAACACTTTCGTGGCAACAATGTGTAAATATGATCGTTGTACTGATATTGGTAAAAGCAACAATTCTCGTACGTATAAGGATAGATTCATGATCACAAGTGTATCCTTATACGTCTTAGCCTTATTACTTTCACTAATATCACAACGTTCATATTTAGACATTGTTGCAACGAAAGTGTTTATAAAGAAAAAATTACCTCATTGTATCTCCACACTTTATAGTAATCACCTTTTTAATTAAGCTTGTTACCCTGGATAGATCACAAGGCATTATGAATTCAAGATGGCGCTGTTATTGGTGAAAAGGTTCCATTTTCTTTCATGTACACGAATTTTTCTCCCGTTCAAACTGCCTTGCTCGATGTTTTTTTGGTCCCCGCCCTCACTTATTTAATGGTCCGTTCCTAACTTTCGTTGAATATCGCGGAGTAATTTCTCGCAGGATACACCCCTCCGGGCACTGAATTGTAATCTCGTCTTTTGAAGTGGCATTTTAAAGCAGTAGCATTGAGCCATTATGAAAATAAGGGGATCGACGTACTATATATAGCAAAGAAACAATACATTGCTGCATGCCTATATAGCTGTCAGCTGAAGCCCTCTTTCTGACCGTTTTTGCTTGGTCAAGCAGGAATGGGGTAATCACTTGTCAAAGCATCGCTGCCAAGGATGATTGAGGGTTCGCCCTTTGACGAGTAGTTTGGCGAAGGTGTTTATATGGAGGCGAGCCAGCACGGGTAGCCAGCTTTGCCGATATCGTACTTGTGCTATTATTTGTTGTTAATTTTCACCTTGTGTTTATATTAGAGCAGAGCCAGCCCGCCTTCCCGAGATCTCGCTTTGTTTAAGGGGGTGTTTATATGGAGGCGACCAGCCCGGGTACCCAAGTTAGCTCGCTTCGCCAAGATGATTTTAATTGTGTTTACATGAGAAGGGCTCTAGCTCGCCTAGCCAGGCTGGCTTGTCTGTTGTCCTAATTGCGTAATTTATCAGTTCTGGTAAGACAAGAAGTCTCATTGTTTTAAATATGAACTGTACATGAACAAGCAGAACTTTTGAATTGTTAATATGTCGAAAAAATGTGATAAAAACAAATTTTGTCGCCGTGTACGAAGCTTTTAATGCCAGCTTGGGCAGGCGAGCTAGCCCGGTCAATCGTGTTTACATGGGGAAAATCCAGCCTGGGTAACCGAAAATATCTCGGCCTCACACAAAGCGAGATGTCGGCTTCGGTTCTCATATAAACACAAGATGAAAATTAACAAGAAATAATAGCTGTTACTTGGGCTGGCTGGCCTTCATATAAACACCCTCTAAATGCGCGTTCACATTAGCAGACTCGGACTAAATAGATTTGGACTGAGGATGGACTGTTACTATAGAAATCCCCAAACTGTAAAACAGAGTACAAATTTCGAATCGTTGCCACGCCCATGGAAAGAGTTTGTCGACTCTCCATCGAAGCTCGCGTGTGTTTTCTCCGAGTGCTCTTATTTCTTAATGCAATACAGAAAAAGTTGACAGGATGGGTATAAATAAGGTTTAACCGAGTTACAACTGTACAGACTAAACTAAAAAAACAGCAATTTGGAAATAGTTGAAATCTCACATACCGTGTAACCGCAAAGTGAAGCACTATATAGCGCATGAGTCGTCTGCATGCATGAGGTTGTAAAAATCAATCATTATTGGATATTGTATTTCTAAGATTTGAGACGCACATGAAATACGTGATAGATGCATATTAAGTCGAACAGTTTTTCACCATCTTGTTAAAAAAAACTTAGGGCATTGTATATGATGTATTGTTTGTTCCTATAGCCGAACTGCTTCGAATTTATAACTTTAAAAATCTTCAACATTCTTGCTTTTTGCATCATAGTCCGAAGGCTGTAGGCAATCGGAAGAAATCCGGCAAATCCCGCGTAAGCGTTTCCTGTATATTTAGTGTATTGCAGCCACATTTTAATTATCTTACCAAACCATAAAGCTTCAAGCATTTCCTGTAGTTAATATACCTTTTAATAACGCTCATCTAAAACGCTAATCCTCACTTACTTGTTATTTGGAAAAAAAAACCGTCCTCTTGTTGGCCTTGCAAAGCGTTTTCCACTGGTACGCCACAATCTTGATACTGCTCTTCGTCTAGTAGTTCTACTTCTAGGGAACCTAGTAAAAGCTTCTCCACTTTTCAACAACAATAATGCAGTAAGCAAAAACAGAAGCATCGACGCCAGGAGAAGGTGGTAGATACGAAAACGCATTTTCAGCTTTTAAAACGCCCTGTGCTGCAGTCCTGTACCGTTCGTGCGTCGTCTTCGAGATACTTTAAATGTTGAGAAATGAGTCATGTCAAACAGTTTCAGGTATTTGGAACGTGGGTTTTATTACATACTGACGACATTCTGACGTAGCTACCAGCAAAGGCAAGACGTTTTCTTAAACGTTGTATAGCAAACATGCATGATACTGATTCCTTTAAGCAAACGCAATGTGATGTAGCCTTTAACAATTTAACGTTAAGGAATCTTGTCAGTAGGGAAAAATAGACCTATTACTTTTTCTAGAGCAACGGAGCTATAAGTTAATATTGCCCATATTAGTAAGAGCTTGTATGTTCTTTCATCGGTCATTCATTTGTGTTAAATAAACAGTTACAAAAATAGACTTAACATCGAAATCGGTATGTACGTTATTTTTTCATGGATTCAGCAAGAGAATGATTATATTCAAGTATACATTGCAATTGTTCTATTATGCATGTTGGAATCCGCTAGGGTCAGGCTTGACTAATTCACTAATGAGATGAGTCTTGTATATAGTTAGCAGGAAGGAATATCGCCGTTTGGTGAAATTCTATTTATCACATTCGATAGCGAACCTTATAGTAATTGGCATTGTCAGTGGTAATTAAAAGACTTGTGAGTCCTTAAACTTGTCATGTTAGTTGCTATCATCACACATCAGTTTAGGGATTTCTCATTAGCCATAAATGTTTATTATTTTGATACCGAAGAGTGGGCAAGCCCAAGTTTTGACAGCAGAAAGTTTGGTAAATAAATCTGCTTAATTACCACTTCATTAATACCGTAGAGTCTCGAAAGTAACCGCCCCCAAAAGTAACCGCCCTTTCGAAAGTAGCCGCCTTTTATTATTATTATTATTATTATTATTATTATTATTATTATTATTTAGAGCGCAAAAAAACCAAATATGAAGAAATAGTTAGACAACAAAGTGAACACTTTAGCACTGTTAAATTTGTCAATCTCTCGATTAGTTCACTCGGTGTTTTCGCAAAAGAGTGTACCTCCTTTATAGCAATGTTAAACGATGTAGGAGTTGATGTGAAGCATCAAAATTATTGTGTCAGAAAAATGATATCTATTGCCATCAGAACAACCTATTATATTTTTTGCTGCAGAAATAAGGAATGGACGAATCCTGACTTACTGAACTTTTAAGTTTTTAAGTAGCTTAGTTGTGATTCAAGTAGTCGATTGTAAATTACCTCGATGAGTGAGATTTACAATTGTTTGTTTAGAAAAAAATCATTAATAAAGTTTCCATTATTATTATTATTATTATTATTATTATTAAGTCAAAGTGAACAATTCAGATCAGTTAAATTTGTAAACCTATCGGTTAGCTGCCTTGGTGTCTTTGCAGCAGAATGTTCTACATTCATAGAAATGCTGAATGATCTTAGTCTTGACAAGACTCACCAAAAATATTGTATTAATAGAATGACGACGATCGCAATCAGAACCACCTATTACATATTCTGTTGCCGAATCAAGGAATGCACAAATCCTGAACGGCTAACTTTTTAAAATTATTGTATTGTATATTTGTTTTATGTTGTTATATATAGATATTAGTTATATATTGTTAGTGTTGATTCAAGTAGCCGATTGTAAATTACCTTAAATAAGCGAGATTTACAATTGTTGTATATTATCTAAAAAGACATTTAATAAAGTTTCCATTATTATTATTATTATTATTATTATTATTATACATTGGACATTTTACATCCTCGTTCAACTCCATATGGTCTTCCGTCCAACACGACCTCCTCAAGACTCATCTTCAACTTCACCATTCGATACATTAACAACACACTCCCGACACGCAAAAATTTATCGAAATGGGGATCTCTCCAACATCTGATTGCTTTTTCTGCTCGACACCTGAAACCTTACTCCACGTTGTCGCTGGATGCAAAACGTACCTGGAAGAAGGTCGATTCACATGGCGTCATGACTCTGTTCTTAATTTCATTGCATATATATATATATATATATTCAATCCGTACAACATTCCACTCTTTATGTTGGCTTCAACAGCCCCTCAGTTCTCACGGGAGATGAGTTGCGTCCTGACCTTCTTTTCACCATTGATAACAAATATCTTTACATCCTTGCGCTCACCGTCGGATTTGAGTCCAATCTTCACCGCAACGTCACCCGTAAGAAACACAAATATCTCGATGTAGTTAACGAAAAACAAAGAAACTATGAAAAGGTTAAGTTCATAAATCTATCTCTGAGTGCACTTGGAATTTTCGGACAGTCATCAATGGATTTCATTGAAATGCTAAAAGACTTTAAAGACACTCCCTGTAGAAAGTATATCGTAAAGAAAATCATCAACATATCAATAAGAACCTCGTATTATGTATTTTGTCGACGTAACAAAGAATGGAATAACCCGAAACTAATGACATTCTAAGATTTTTATTCTCATGTAGCATCAGTTCAAATAGTCAGCGGTAAACTACCTTTAAAAAACTCATTAATAATTCATGAGGAAAACACAAAGAAAAATCGTAACCGTATCGTGGTTTTATATGTGATAAAACATTCTCCTGATTTACATAAACTTTAGCTTTGATTTTCTCGCCTTAGACAACGTTATTTTTCAAAATTACTACGCCAACGAACTTACCAAATGGTGATCGTTTTTAAAGCCATTCAAAACACTCGCAGAACATGTTTTATCAGATCTTTATATCTAATAAAACACTCCTGCTCATGTTTTAAATATTACGTAAAAGCGAGGTTTATCATTGTAATTTCTACGTTTAATGACCAATAAATAAAGTTTACGTTATTATTATTATTATTATTATTATTATTATTATTCAGGGGCGCAACTAGAAAATTTCGAGGGCAGGGGTTGAACGCAAAAAAAGGGCAAAGTCGTTCAGTATTCTAAACAATTTGGGACTAGAAGGCAGTGGTGTGGGAAGCAGAGATTCTAGGGGGGTCCGGGGGCATGTTCCCCCGGAAATTTTTTGAATTTTAGGTCTCTGAAACGGCATTTCCTGCATTTTTAGGACGCTTTTCTCGTATTTTCAGTTGCGGAAATGTTTATTTTGGTCTCGCATTATTGCGGAGAATTGTATTGCGTGCTACAACACGATTAATTATCTGTTTATCTAATGTCTAACCTAGTATTAGAGGTCTCACAAAAAGGGCAGGGGTTAAAAAGGGCAGGGGTTGCAACCCCCCCAACCCCCCCCCTAGTTGCGCCCCTGATTATTACTATTATTATTATTATTATTATTATTATTATTATATTATTATTATTATTATTATTATTATTATTATTATTATTATTATTATTATTATTATTATTATTATTATTATTATTATTATTATTATAAACAATATTTATGCAGGAAAGCTCCGCTCACCAGAGTGATTTTCAGGGAGGTCCTGCGTAAATTAAATGATACACTGAAGTAAAAAAAAATAATATCAATACATACATACATATGGATACATCGTAGTTAAAAACAACTCTTCAGTTTTGATTTAAACATTTCAAAATTAGAAGTTAGTTGAAGATCAGGCTGTAACGAGTTCCAGTCAACAAGTGAGCTGAAATCGAATCTTTGTTTCCCCCAATTGGTGCATGCGTGCGAAGGGAAGATGGAGGTTTTGTCGCCGGCTTGTATAGTGGTCGTAAATATCTTTATTTTTCTTAAGATTAAAATCAAATTCGACGAAGTTGTTCAGGCATTTGAAAATTGCAACACAGCGATGGTATAGCGGCGGTGGAATGATAATGGCTTCCAGTTAACTGCTTTAGTGCTTGCGATGCTGACGAATTGGTAGAGGGAAGGTCAAGCATAATTCTAGCGGCATTGTTATCATTGTTATTGCATTGTTATTGCTGCATTGTTTTTTAACACTTAGGCCTGGTTCATACGCATTTAATTCAGGCGAATTTAATTCAGGCGAATTTAATTCAGGCGACTATAGTCGACGTAAACTCGAATTCGTTTCATACGACGAATTTAATTCAGTGACGAGCAAGGAAAATCTTGCTAGATCGCGCCAAAAACGTCCAAACGCATGCGAAGTAAACAAAAATCTGATCACAGGCTCAAAAAATATGTTATCATAATTTATTTTATTTTACTCAGATAAAAAGCTCTGCTCGAAACGTCACTATTTCGTACGTTAGTAATTAAAAATCTCGACAGTTCACCACCTTATGGCTTTGTTATATCGAAAATACTTTTGAAAAAGACATGTCTTTTACGCATAACAATGGCGTCAGTAGCGTTGTAAGATGTATACATATTTGGCGCTAAAACGGGGGAGAAATTAAAAGTCCGCATTCTGATAGGCCTCTCTGACGAAGGGCCTTCGCTCGAAACCTTAGACTCCTGCGTTCCCTGTTTCGGCAGTATATCAAACCTTCAGCACTACCTACTCAGCACGCTACTTTTATTTCACTGTTTGGCATTCTGATAGCCTTGGATGGGCATATGGTATAGATCAATGAATGATATTGTATATTAAGTGCCACTTCTAGCGATTACATGGGCGATTTCAGCCCAGTTGACCGGGCTGAACTTTCAACTCCATAATGCCAATAATCGGATTAAATAGATAAAACTAAACTAATATTTAACACTAATCTTTACTTCTAAGATTACAACCGTAAATAAGTAAACCCCAAAACCCTCTTACTACAAACGTACAGAGACAAGATAATTAAATTGGCAATTTGTTTAAGCAAAATGAAAAGGTAATATACTGCCGAGATTTTAGTTACGAAATACTGACGTTTCCAGCCGAGTCCTATATGTTTCGATTACTAAAAATTTCGACATACCAAAACACTGCCTACGCAGCACTCTACTTTTTTACAGTTTTTGTTTACGTCAACTGTTAGCAAGTTGTGTGTTTTTACACGTGTATAGGGTGTAAAAATGACCAAGGTAGCCAAAATTTTCGCTCACTCAAGACTACACGATGACAACCGTGAAGAATATACACGGTGAAGAATATATGTTACGGATACTTAAAGTTATGACAATATGGTGGCTTGTGTCAATCAATTTTTGAATCCGCGTCACCGTGTTGATTTTGGCCATGTGCCTTGACCAGAAACAGAAGACTTTTTTTGGCCTACGCTAAAATGTGTTTAAAAATGAAGTTTCCCATAGTTTTTTTTTTATGATTCCGTAGAATAACTTTAGATTCATAAAAAATTCCTTTCATTTTTTCAAGCTGTTTTTTATATCGTATCCATATGAATTTTGTTTTGTTTTGTTTTGTTTTGTTTTCTTTTCTTTTGTCATGTTTTGTTTTGTTTTGTTTTGTCATGTTTTGTTTTGTTTCGTTTTGTTTCGTTTTGTTTCGTTTTGTTTTGTTTTGTCATGTTTTGTTTTGTTTTGTTTCGTTTTGTTTCGTTTTGTTTCGTTTTGTTTTGTTTTGTCATGTTTTGTTTTGTTTTGTATTGTATTGTTTTGTTTTGTTTTGTTTTGTTTTTGTCATGTTTTGTTTTGTTTTGTTTTGTTACTTTTGTTTTGTTTTTTGTTTTTTTTTGTTTTCTGTATTACATTTATAATATGTATTTTCATATATTGGTTTTGACTATTTTATAGGGACAAGACACATTGCAAAATCTGCCAAAATACCAGAAACCTCGCCAAAATAAAACAGAGGAACGCATGTGAGTACAAAATGATTCTATATACTTTATACGTTAAACTGAATTGCTATGAAAATTCGTCTATCTTATCTTTTTCATTCACTCTAAAAATTTGTGCTGAAATATTTTCTCTCTGAAAAGGATGCTTCTGAAAAGCTGTAGCTTCGAAACGTAATTTTAATGTTTTCGCTGAAGTTTTCGTAGTAATTCTCACATTCTAAATGTGTATGTATATAATAAAACAATTATAATCGCAATATCGAAAATTGTATAACTCTCTGTTATATCCCGGTTATAAAATATACCAGAAAATGGTATACTTTAGTTTTTATATATATATATACTATTGCCTGAGTGCCAATGTATATTTAATAATATCAATAATTATTAAGTAAAAGTATTGAGCACTCTTCGAGCTATACGCAACACAATCTGGTTTATATATATATATATATAATATATATATATATATTCCGGCTATATAATATACCAAAAAATAGTATACTTTATAATCCACTGTTATATACAGGTTATAAAATATACCATAAAAAGGTATATACTTCAAAAACTCATTAATAATTCATGAGGAAAATTCAAAAGAAACTAAAGTTTAATCAGCGTCTTTATATGTGATAAAGATACGTCCTGATTTACATAAACTTTAGCTTTGATTTTCTCGGCTTAGACAAGGTTATTTTTCAAACTTACTACGCCAATGAACTTATCAAGTGGTTCGTTTTTGAAGCCGTTCAATAAACTCGCAGTTCGTGTTTTATCAGATATAAAAACACTCGGCTTCGCCTCGTGTCTTTATATCTGTTAAAACACTCCTTCTCGTTTATTAAACAGTACTTAATAACCGGTTGTTATATCCCGGTTCTATAATATACCAGAAAACGGTGTACTTGATAACCAGTTGTTATATCCGGCCTGGCTGTCATAACCAGATGACAAACACATGAGCATAAAATAAAATAATTTGCACGACAGCTTTATTAAACGTACTAAAAACGATAACAGTATAAAGTTAAAAATTATACTTCGATCAATTCACCACAAATCCACAATTACAAAAACAACAAAAAGATACCCTCATGCAAAACATGAAACTCAGAAATTGTCTGCATCAAAGCCTGCTTAATTAAAAGAAAAGAAAACAGTCAGATAAGTAATGGAAACTATGAGAAAATCTTTAAAAAAACACGGATTTAGATGATACCGAAAAGACTGTGATGTACTTATATGACAGGCCCATAAAGATACTTTATATTTCACAAATCACAAGCCAGAAATCCCTATTAGATTAGATTAAAAACAAAACAACAAAACACTTACTGTCTCCTTGATTAATCCTCCATATTCAGCCATAAATCACTTGTACGGTGTGACACAGATTGGAAGTGGGAATTATTCAAATATAATGTATTATTATCATTCGTAAAGGCCTCTATCGTCGCTGCATGTCTACATCCAGAGTTTGATGTTCGAAATGTTTTGGCGAAAGATATTGCACTTCACATGCCTTTATCTTTATAAAATTCACTAATCAGAGACCGTTTAAAAATAAAAGCCATAAAATCCAACGACTCTCGGGACTGGTCTAACTTTAAGAAAACAAGGAATTATGTAAATACTGAAATTAGGAATGCAAAAAGTCGTTATTATAATACCGCTTTTGAACATTATTCAAACAATCCCCGCAAAACATGGCAAACTATTAATGAAGTAATGTCACGCAAAGACAACAAGTCAGTGATAAACGAAATTGATGTTGGTGGTAGAACACTAAATAATCCGACTGACGTTGCTGAGAAGTTCAATCAACACTTTGCAGAAATCGGACCAGAACTCGCTAAAAACATTAGCGAAGTTGATGTTTGCTATAAAGATTACTTGCACAATACCGACAATCGCTTTTCGTTTGAAGTAACAGATCGATTATCTGTTCTTTCATTGTTATCCAAACTTTGTAAGTCGAAAACAACCGGTCTGGATAATATCTCTGCTAAACTTCTTAGAGAATGCCCCGACCTAATTTCTGATTCACTGACCTGTTTATTTAACAAGTCAATAATAACTGGGATTTTTCCTGATGAATGGAAGAACGCCAGAGTTACTCCACTTTATAAGAAATCCGGAAAGCGCAGTGACATGACTAACTATCGGCCGATATCAATCATTCCAGTAGTGGCAAAAGTATTTGAGCGAATAGTTTATGACCAAGTTTATAAATATTTGATCGATAACTAATTATTATCAAATCATCAATCTGGATTTCGTTCAATTCATTCTACCGTAACTGCGCTACTGGAGGCGACTGATAGTTGGTCGTTAACTGTTGATCGTGGCAATATTAATGCAGTTGTATTCCTAGATCTGAAAAAGGCCTTTGACACGGTAGACCACGCCATATTGCTTTCAAAACTTGAATTTTATGGAATAACCGGTCATACTCTGGTAAATCTTGATAAATCAATTTTAATGTACAAAGCTCTGAACGCTCAAACACCAGAATATTTGAGCTCTAGATTTATCAATCGAACGGACATTACGTCTTATAACTTGAGAAATGTAGAAAACAAGCTAGCAGTTCCTCTTCCGCGTACTGACTACTATAAAAGAAGTTTCAGTTACAGTGGAGCGGTACTGTGGAATGGCTTACCATCAAACTTAAGACAAGCTCCTTCACTGGCAAACTTTAAGACCCAAATTAGTTCCCACACTTTTCAGAGTGACTAATTCTCATATTGCACGGCGTCTTTGTAAAGCAGGTATTTTTTCTTCATTTTCTTTTTATATATTTTCTTAGTTAATTAGTATATAACTTTGTAACCTTAATTTATAATTAGCATAGTTTATTCTTGTAATTCCTATTTTCCTGAAAGACCTACCGTGGGTAAATAAAGTTATCTTATCTTATCTTATCTTATCTTATCTTATCTAATCCAGTAAGTTTCCCGGTGGAAAAAACCCCAAGAAATTCAGTGCTAAAATACATGTGGTTGGTGATGTTGTGGAGCGGTGAACGATGGATGTAACATGCATCGTTCACCGCTCCACAACATCACCAACCGAGGCCGCGCTAAAAACTGTTAAAACGTCCTAGGCAAGTTCCTTTTGCCCTTATAAATCCGCCATTTTGTGGCGACAATTTTTTGACTGACGAGAGATAGGAGCCCGCATTCTAGGTATATTATTTCTATGTTAAAAATATAAGCATACTACCAAAAAGATAAGGTAGGTAATTTGTGCATGGCTTCTTTGTCAATATTGTAACATATTCTGAAATTACCCCTTCGTAATTTTCTTTACCCTTTTTTTAAAACACAAATGAATTGTCGAGTCTTACTTAGTCTTCACTGTCTGGTTGTTGTTGCCACGGCTATAGTTCCCACTTTGATCTCTTGCAATATTTACTCTAGCGAATTCACGCATGCGCGAACGTTTGACAGCGGTGTTACGTTTAGGGCATTCAATGTTTGATCAATATGATTACTTAGTATATCTACTATCCACGGAGACCGAGTGTATAGATATAGTGCGTGAATGCAGGCCTGCACACAGTTTGTCAAACAGTTTATTTAGTATTCGGTATGGGGTGGAGGTGGACCTTGATTCAGAGGTTCTTGTGGTGGAATATCTTGGTCTTGTCCTTGATCGAAATAAGGAACAGGCGTATAACGAGGTTGTATTGGATTATTTTGAACAGTTTGGATATTCTGTAGAGCAATTGTTGAATCAGTTGGTTGGTAAAGCACTTGAACTTGTTGAGTTCGTCCACGCGATGCTGACGCCATGCCGCAACAGCAACAGACGACAATGCCGATAGAGATGACGACAGCAACAAGAACGCTTACAACAATTACAGCAGTAAGCCAGGAGGCTAAAGCTTTGGTTACGTAGTGATCACAACCTGATTCTGTACAATAGTTGCTTGAGTTACAGCATTCACTTGGGCCACCGCAGTCGCTATCCGAGTTGCAAAACTTGTTAACACAGCTAGAACTACAGTGGCTGTCGTGGATATACTTTGTCCTGCAGCAGTAGTTGTAAAAACCAGGGCAATCTGAGTTCGAAAAGCATCTGTAGGCAGCGGTTGTAGTCTTTAAGTTAGTATAACTTGATTTCGTACACACGTTGCTTGAACTACAGCATTCACCTGGTCCTCCGCAGTCCCTGTCTGAGCTACAAGATTGGCCAACGCAGCCGCCAGAACCACAGACATTGCTTTGCCAATAATGCCTTTGCTTACAGCAGTACTCGTTCAAACCACAATTAAAGTTAGAAGTGCACTCATCACAAGGTGATTTTGAACAATAGTTGATCAGGTTACAACATTCGCCTGGTCCACCACAATCGCTATCCGAACCACAGACATGGCTTTGCCAGTAATACCTTTGTTTACAGCAGTACTTGTTGTAACCACAATCCGAGTTGGAAGAGCATTCATCACAACCTGATTTTGTACAAACGTTGTTTGAATTACAGCATTCGCCTGGTCCACCACAATCGCTATTCGATCTACAAGACTGGCCAACGCAGCCGCCATAACCACAGACATGGCTTTGATTCCAATACGTTTGTTTACAGCAGTATTTGTTGTAATCACAATCCGAGTTGGAAGAGCACTCGTCACAACCTAATTTTGTACAATAGTTGCTTGAATTACAGCATTCACCTGGTCCACCACAATCGCTGTTCGAACTACAAGGCTGGCCAAGGCAACCGCCAGAACCACAGACATGGCTTTGCCAGTAATACTTTTTCTTACAGCAGTATTTGTTGTAATCACAATCCGAGTTGGAAGAGCACTCGTCACAGTCTAATTTTGTACAAACGTTGCTTGAATTACAGCATTCGCCTGGTCCACCACAATCGCTGTCTAAGCTACAAGGATGACCAACGCAGCCGCCATAACGACAGACATGGCTTTGCCAGTAATACCTTTGCTTACAGCAATAGTAGTTGATACCGCGGCTACAATCCGAGTTAGAATAACACTGGTCAGCTTCTACTTGTAGTTTCTTTTCGCTCAACAATATAGCAACAGACAGGAGAACGGCAAGCCATATGTTGAACGTAAACATTGTTGACTAAGTGTAGCGGTTGTTATAATTTAACTTTACTAAGGCGTTAAAATGTTTAATCTCTAGCGTGGGTCTGTATCCGCATTCTTGTAAATAGGTTTTTATTTATTAACTTTACAACCATGAAAGAATGCAAATATACAGTAAATAAAGAGTGCAATGCTTGAAGGAATGATCAACAGGACACGAGTCCCATGTGAAGACCAACCCAACGAAGGTTTCCAGATCATTAGTTTTACGTAGTGCATTGACGTATAGATAATGTTTTTGTATACCGTATTTGGCAAAGAAGGTGAATGACGTAATGACCTGACCTGTCGCTGAAATGCAAGATATATAAACACAGCAACTCGATGTAATGGATGTATTAGGTTAGAAGCGAGAGAGGTGAGACTGAGGTAGTGACCAAGATGTGAGAACCGAAGGTGCGATGTAGCTAGAGAAGACGTTTGTAACGTTCAGCTGATCAATCTCGTTTGTCAATAAAGTTGTCCCACCAAAAACACGCTACACAAACCCTACGTATCACGTATCTTGTATTTATTAGGTAATATAGTATTTAATGTATTTATTAGCTAATTTATTAGAAAATAGACATAGTTTGGAAACCCGGAAAACTTCAAAGCGGTTAACAATGAAGCTACGATTCATGTTGAAAGGTACAGGAAGGTGCCAAATCCTTTGCTTTAGGTTTATTAATATTTAAACAGTACGGTTGAGTGATTGAACCCAAACGTTGCTGATTGGATGATTGCTTCATTATACAGAAAACACAATATGTTCAGTAACCGTGAAAGTGCAAATATTTCCATAAACCTGAACAAAAACATACAACAATGACTTTTGTGAGCTTCCAAACCATGTCTATTTTCTATTAACTATGATTATACATAGCATGTTCTGGGGATTTTTGGTGAAGGAAAATTCGAGTGTAGAATATATGCATTTTAAGACCAAACCGGGACCAGTTGCGAAAAATGCAACTACACAGGCCTTCCGGCCGGGATTGAACCCACGACCTTGCGATTCTAGTGCAATGCTCTGACCACTGAGCCACGGAGGCCGTTGCCGTGAGCTTGATCGCGAGTTCTGTATACATTAAGGTGGTAATGACAGGAGAGAATTGGGTTTATTAGAAGTAATATTGGGCATTTCACTCGATTATACATAGCATGTTCTAGGGATTTTTGGTGAAGGAAAATTCGAGTGTGGAATATATGCATTTTAAGACCAAACCGGGACCAGTTGCGAAAAATGCAACTACACAGGTCTTCCGGCAGGAATTGAACCCACGACCTTGCGATTCTAGTGCAATGCTCTGACCACTGAGCCACGGAGGCCGTTTCCTTGCGTTAGCTCGCTCTGGAGGCTGATTATTCGTCTCGTAGCTATTTCTTTTTGGCACGAAATCAGAGATCTTGTGTTCTTTTTCAAAGCTACTAAAGGTTTTTATTGTATGGACTGGTCGAACTACATTCAACCACGAAGTTCAGTTAAAAACACTAGGAAAACTGTTGCTCACTGGACTACAAAACCATCACTAATGTAGAATTTCTCTTTTTCAAAAGAGCTTCTTCAATCGTACAGTCAAATCATGGAATGCCCTGCCGGAATCAGTTAGATCCTTAACGTCCGTATCTTCATTTAAGACTGCTTTATACAATCAATACCACCTAGCACTGAAAACAACTTTCGCCCAAGATAATGTTTACACCTGGAAAGCTGTGTGCCCTAAATGTTCTATGGTCAGAAACTTAACTAAATTTAGGCAATGCTGTTATTAGGACATTACGGACCAATTATTGTTTTTTGTTTTGTTTTTATTATTTCAATTATTTTTGCCTTAAGATTATTTGGGCATCAACCCTGTTTGGAGTAACGCTCTGTTGTTGATGATCCACGTTGTCAACTGCTTTGTTAATGTCATTATTGTTTATAGGACTATCAATTATCATTAATTATTTTTGCTTCACAACGAAAGCTGTATAAATAAGTTTAGGAATGTTTGGGGTTAAGATTAATATATGCGGAGGTTACAGGTACTGTATTGGGTTAGCACTACCTGAAACAACCAGAAACCATCATATATATTTTAAAATCACAATTATCTATATGAAAACTATTATGTAGAATTAACATGAATTATCACCAATTATGACGTCATATACTGATGACGTAATATAACGATGACGTCATCATTTTGTCCCAACCCACCCCCCCCCACCCCCCCCCCCCCCCCCCCACCCCCCCCCCCCCCCGCCCCCCCCCACCCCCCCCCCCCCCCCATCCCCCCCCCCCCCCTCCCCCCCCCCCCCCCCCCCCCCCCCCCCCCCCCCCCCCCCCCCCCCCCCCCCCCTCCCCCCCCCCCCCCCCCCCCCCACTCCCAGGTCTGGCGATGCCACTGTTTAAAAGTTAACACGAACTAAATCCGAAGAATGATAAGCATGGGAGACAGATCTTCTAACTTCCAAGCTACTAAATGAAAGCTAGTTTCCGATTTAAAACTTACACATTCATTGAAATATGACGAGTGGAAAACGGCTCCAAATTTTGTGCCTGAACACGTCAGTCACTTCTTTCCAACATGGCACTTATTAGTTTTAACTGTTAACGCATAAGCTAAATAGCGGTTCTTATATTTCGCTCCCCATGACAATAACATACTGTCTTCATGAAACGTTGTAATTATTCCCTACATTATTCAATATGCACGCCACGCAAAAATCAATGATCATAACTTCCTTACTGGTGTATCAAAAATCGTCCAAAAATGTGTCAAATTTTGTTTCTTATTATTCAGTTGTATTTATAGCATGGAAACGGGGGAAGTCTGCACGCAGGCTATTGTATTTACGTCTGCTCAATGATCACGTGTCATCGGCTTCCGCGAGGGGGGGGGGGGGGGGGGGGGGGGGCTGTACCTAGGTAATTTAACGACTTTGTGGGGGCTTTAAAGCAAACTTTTGCCCGTGGTGTAAGGCAAATATATATAGGAGCTGAGCTTTTGCCCCGATACCAAGGGGAGTTTACAAGAGACGTTTATATGCACACAGAACAAGTTGTTTTTTTTTGTCTGATTTTGCAAAACTTCGCTAATTTAACAGCAATTTGCTCTAAACTTTCTTTTCAAACATCATGGATGCTCGAAAGTGATCGCGAAGGTTTCGTTCAATTCCGGATTTCCCGTTTTTAGCGATAACGTTCCGATATGTTTCCGATATGACCACGCGCTTCGAAGTGCCGGAAGTGGTTTGAAAATGACGGCTTTGAAATAGAATGTTGCGATTATTAAATGACTTGTATATATATTAAATGGTATTTCACTGTTGCAGCTATTTAATAAACAATAGCCATAATTTAACTAGTCATTGTCAGTAGGTGTTTGTATACGACTTGCTTCTGTGCATGTTTATGAATATTAATTTTGCTCACTCATCCGCGGTTTGACTCATTTTGTGAAATGTGAATGCTGCCAGCTCAACCACTCCATTATTAATGAAACTAATGGTGAGGGGTGGGGGCTTTGTAAAATTTTGTTGCCCAAAGTGTGGGGGAATATTGTAACATTACAAAAGTAATTTACCAAAGTCCCCACATTTGCCCGGGGTCCCTACCCTCGGGGAAGCCGATGACACGCGCATAATGATTAAAAAGTATAAATAGTATCGGCGGCGAGCATAGACCACTGATCTCAATAAAACTGGATGGGGCATGAGGCCGGATTTTGCGTGCCAGTTGTATGATGACGTGACCACTACTCATACATGACTTTCCTAGACTTTTTCTCTTGATGAGTAATCTAAAAATTAGCCTAAAAATATAAAGTTGTCCCGCGAGTGAAAGGGTTAAGAGTTTATATACGTTAGTAATACACATGCAGTCTACCGTTGGCAATTGTAATCTGGAGCATACTGAGGAAACTGACGTTGTTGTAGTGGAAAATCTTGGCCTTGATTGTAATGAACAGGCGGAGCAGAAGGCGCATAAGGAGGAGGACGTTCGAATTGTATCGGATTGGTTTGAACAGTTTGTGCATTCTGTGGAGCGATAACTGCTGCTGGGTCAGTTTCTTGTCTGACGCCAACACGTTGTTGAGATGTTGTATGCGATGCCGAGTTGTTTATACGGCGTTGGCGGCGATTGCACCCGGCGACAACACCTAACGTAACGACGATGGTGAAGATAACGCTGCCGACCACTGAAATAATAGCCACAGAGGTTAAAGTTATCCAACAACCAGATGTTGTACAGTGGTTTGAACGGCAACATTCGTCTGGTCCTGGTGGTCCACCACAATCGCTGTCCGAGATGCATTCGTAGGTGGCCATTGAAGTCTCTAATCTTCGCATACACACCGCGAAGCCTACGCAGTATTCATTGCTTCCACAATCGCTATGCGAGCCACAAGGGTGGCCAACACAGCCGTCACCACAGACAGGGCTTTGGTTGGGATTCCATTGCTTACAGCAGTGCTCATTATAACTACAATTCGAGTTGGAAGAGCATTTGGTACAACCTGATGTCGTACAATAGTTGGTCGTGTTACAGCATTCATCTGGTCCACCACAATCGTTTTTTGAGCTACAAGACTGACCAACGCAGCCGCCATAACCACATACCTTGGTTTGCCAGGAATATCTTTGCTTACAGCAGTACTTGTTATAATCACAATCCGAGTTGGAAGAGCATTCGTCACAAGGTAATTTTGAACAATAGTTCGTCAAATTACAACATTCGCCTGGTCCACCACAATCGCTGTCCGAAATACAAGACTGGCCAACGCAGCCGCCATAACGACATACACTACTTTGCCAATACCTTTGCTTACAGCAGTAGTAGTTGTAACCACAATTCGAGTTGGAATAACACGCGTCTGCTTCTACTTGGAGTTTCTTTTCGCTCAACAAGAGAGCAGCAGACAGGAGAACGGCAAGCGATATGTTGAACGTAAACATTGTTGACTATTAAAGCTTCCCGACAAAAAGATTCGTCGACAACAAACGTATCTTGTATTTATTAGGTAATATGATATGGAGAGCAGACGGCTTATATGCCGTGAGTGATGTTTGATGTGCTCCTTAATAAAAAAACAACAAAGTATGCAAAATTTTCTTTTATTTAGCAATAATCTAACTATATTATTAAAAGATATCAGCAGTAGTATAGACATGCACTGTTCGTATCATAACTGATGCAACAATGTGCTTTCTGATTTGATGTTCGTTTACTAGGAACTATTAAGCTGTTTAATTCGTAGAAGTGGGATGACGTAGAGAACTAAATTTGAAAGCCTACTTTCTTGAGCGAGCGCGATCAGGCGGGAGTATAGAGAAGAGAACAACTGTCGAAGAATGCATGATATACATGGGAAACATATCTTCTATGTCTAAAAATTATACACACATTGAAATATGACTCGGCTAGAAAACGTCTCCACATTTTGTACTTGTCACCTGCTAAATAACGGTCATTATTTTGCTACGTAGATACTTGTTGTTTACGTAGTTGTAATTATTCTCGTAATCAGCTTCTGAATTCGGAAATGTAATTTGAAACTTGGCAAGGAACGTCCGAGCTGCGCGTTGAAAATTGAGCTGAAACCGACAATAAAACTGTCTCGTTGCTCAAATCTTATTACCAGTAGTAGACTTTAGTTCATAACCATATTTTAATCGTTGATAAATAGAAATATTCGAATATTGTACAAACCGAATGACATACAATAACGAATCGAAAGGGAAATAGTTAATATAGTTAATAGGCCATTTCCCCGGTTATTACTTTGTGTTTCGCGCACGAATATGCATTAGGGTTAGGATTGAGGTTAGGGTTAGGGTAAGGATTGGGGTTGGGATCAGGGTTAGGATTAGCCTGGTACCCTGGCCCAATTTCAAAAGAAATATGGGCCAGGTAACCACTAATCTCATTCTCGCGTCATCAGGGCTAAATCCACTTATGACGATTGCAGTTTTACTCATAGCCACTAAAAACGCGCGAAATTTCAACCAATAGGAAAGCAGAAGCCTTTAGTGGTTACCTGGCCCATATTCTTTGATTGGGCCAGGGTACCAGGCTAGGTTAGGATTAGGGTGTTTTCAGGGTCAGGGTCAAAGAATAACAAATTCGTGCGCGAGACACAAAGTAAACACCATTTCCCCAAAGGGTTGAAGACTGGTATTCTTGGGATCATTTGGCATGAAATATGTCCCTCCAAACGATCACAAGTACCCTAGCGTTCCTAACCCGTCACCAGTCTTCAACTCTTTTGGGAAATGGCCAATATAGGCATGGACTGACTACAGTTTTGATGCATGGCTTTTCAAGACGTTTCCCAGCCTTGACGAGTAAAATCGTCTGGCGTTAGACAAAGTAAAAGTATAAAGTTATCGCACAACAACAATTCGAGTCGGAAAGGGTTAATCAGCAGTGTGTTTAACCCTTTCATCCTGACGTCTCTCCTTGACGAGTAAAATCGTCTGGCCTTAGACAAACATAAGCCACCCTTGGCCTCAATGCTATTGACCCAACTCAGTAGGCCACCTTATCTGCCGGGGTTACCCGGCGGAAACACTCCCAGACATACAAACACTTCTCTGTACGTACTGATGTCTTTAAGTACTCCTTTCCCCCTCGCACTACAGTAAAAATCCGCTAACAAGAACCTACATTTTACGAAATCAGCCTGGAGTAGGTTCTTATATTCTTAGATGTTCTTATATAAATAAATTCTTAATTTCAGCCTGAGGTTCTTATAGTTGAAGGTTCTTGTTAGCGGGTTTTTACTGTATCCCTGCCTGGAATAACCTTCCAGAGCAAATAGTTAATAACAAGTGCTCCGAAAGCTTCAGCAAGCACGTCCTTTCTTTTCTGAATTAGCTTTAAGTTTATTAATTATTACTTTTATTTTTTAATATTGTAGTTACCGTTAGCTGTTATATAATTTAATTGTTAGTTGTATTTAGTTAAATTAGGATTTTATTACTATAACTTACTTATTAATTTTACGTCGGTTGTATGCAATCAGCTTCACCGATTAAAGATAAAGATACAGATAGACAGACTAAAAAGATAAAGATGTCCCACAATAACAATGCGAGTGAAAGGGTCACAGACAATTTTGCTTTTGGCAGACGTGTTTGAACTTCGTTCCGAAGTTGGGAAGTTTGTTTTGAACTAGGCATTTGATTGGCTACTAGCAACTAAGTAGTCAATCAAATGCGAAGATCAAAACGAACTTGCGAACTTCGGAACGAACTTCAAACATTTCCGTCAAAAGAAACCTGAAACCATCTGTAATCAGCAGTGTGTACCTTTTGATGCATTGCTTTTCAAGACGTCTCCCCTTAAGCCGGTTTTCCACTAGGCGACTTTTTTCGCGCGAAGCGACTTTTTCTTTTGTCTCATGAGCTCTGAGCTGGAACTAAACAGAAATCTATTGAATTCGATCAAAAGAAAGTCGCTTCACGCGAAAAAAAATCGCCTAGTGGAAAACCGGCTTTAAGAAGTAGAATTGTCTGGCGTTTATAGACAGAGTAAAAAAATAAAGTTGTCCCACAACAGCAATGCAAATGAAAGGGTTGACCAGCAGTGTGTTTAACCCATTGAACTATAAGAAGACTGGAACGATAACTCAGGGGGGGGGGATTTTGAAGCCAGTGCCAGTCCCTTTGCAGGTAGCTCCCGTGCTTCAAGTTACTTAATTTTCATCCTGCCATATATTCTGTTTGGGACGATAACAAATTACTCCAAAACAACGGATTGAAATACATTGTTTTATACGTATGTTTTTAGAAATAGAATTGGCTTCAATTTGATGTATAGTATAAGTTTCCTTGTTATTTTAAACTTTTTAAAATGTAGTAAATGTTCGACCATATTTCGCTGGGAAATAACACTAAGAAACTTGTTGTAGTTTTTCTGAGTTTTGAGCTGAAATACTTAACGCTGAACGTTGGGCTATATATGAAACTGAAGCTACTGAAAAATGCTATTTGGTATAGAAACTTCAAGACTTTAGCTAAAAGGGAAATACTCAAAAAATATAAAAACAACTGCCATTTTGTAACGTTCGGCAAACAAAATGGCAGTTGTTTTTATATTTTTTAATTATTCCCCTTTTAGTTAAAGTCTTGAAGTTTCTATACCAAATAGCATTTTTCAATAGCTGAAAGTTTCATATACAACCCAACGTTCAGCGTTAAGTATTTCAGCTCAAAACTCAGAAAAACTAACATTCAAAGATTTTTGGCTTCATCCATTCATAGGGCCTGACTTATGGAGTTAGCGTTCCAGTTTACTTAGAGTTCAATGGTCTATCCCTTTCATACATGTCTTTCCGAGATTTCTTTCCTTGATGAGTAAAATCGTCTGACGTTAGACTAAAAATATAAAATTGTCCCGCGAGTGAAAGGGTTAAGAGTTTATATACGTTGGTAATACACATGCAGTCTACCGTTGGCAATTGTAATCTGGAGCATACTGAGGAAACTGTTGTAGTGGAAAATCTTCGCCTTGATTGTAATAAACAGGCGGAGCATAAGGCGTATAAGGAGGAGGACTTTCGAATTGTATCGGATTAGTTTGAACAGTTTGTGTATTCTGTGGAGCGATAAATGCTGGGTCAGTTTCTTGCCAGACGCCAACGCGTTGTTGAGATGGTGTATGCGATGCCGAGTTGTTTGTACCGCGGCGGCGGCGGCGATGGCACCAGGCGACAACTCCTAAAGTAACGACAATAACGCTACCGACCACTGAAATAATAGCCACAGAGGTTAAAGTTGCCCAACAATCAGATGTTGTACAGTGGTTTGAACGGCAACATTCGTCTGGTCCTGGTGGTCCACCACAATCGCTGTCCGAGATGCATTCGTGGGTGGCCATTGTAGTCTCTAAACGTCGCATACACACCGCGAAGCCTGCGCAGTATTCATTGCTTCCACAATCGCTATGCGAAGCCACAAGGGTGGCCAACACAGCCATCACCACAGACAGGGCTTTGGTTGGAATCCCATTGCTTACAGCAGTGCTCATTATAACTACAATCCGAGTTGGAAGAGCATCCGGTACAACCTGATGTCGTACAATAGTTGGTCGTGTTACAACATTCATCTGGTCCACCACAATCGCTGTTCGAGTAACAAGACTGTCCTTCGCAGCCACCATAACCACAGACACTACTTTGCCAGGAATATCTTTGATGACAGCAGTATTCGTTCAAACCACAATCAAAGCTGTCAGAGCACTTTGAACAACCAGATTTTGTACAAGTGTTGTTCAAACAGCATTCACCTGCAGTTCCACCACAATCGCTGTTCGAACTACAAGACTGGCCAACGCAGCCGCCATAACCACATACACTACTTTGCCAGGAATTTCTTTGATGACAGCAGTATTCGTTCAAACCACAATCAAAGCTGTCGGAGCACTTTGAACAACCAGATTTTGTACAAGTGTTGTTCAAACAGCATTCACCTGTTCCACCACAATCGCTGTTCGAACTACAAGACTGGCCAACGCAGCCGCCATCACGACAGACACTACTTTGCCAGGAATACCTTTTACAGCAGTAGTAGTTGTAACCGCTACAACCCAAGTTGGAATAACACTCATTAGCTTCTACTTGGAGTTTCTTTTCGCTCAACAAGAGAGCAGCAGACAGGAGAACGGCAAGCGATATGTTGAACGTAAACATTGTTGACTATTAAAGCTTCCCGACAAGGATTCGTCGACAACAAACGTATCTTGTATTTATTAGGTAATATGATATGGAGAGCAGACGGCTTATATGCCGTGAGTGATGTTTGATGTACAAAGTATGCAAAATGTTCTTATATTTAGCAATCATCTAACTATATTATTAAAAGATATCAGCTGTAGTATAGACATGCACTGTTCTTATCATAACTGATGCAACAATGTGGTTTCTGATTTGATGTTCGTTTACTTAGGAACTATTAAGCTGTTTAATTCGTAGAAGTGGGATGACGTAGAGAACTAAATTTGAAAAGACTACTTACTTTAGCGAGCGCGATCAGGCGGGAGTATATAGAAGAGAACAAGGACTCAAGTGCAAAACTTTTTAATTCTCTCCCCGTACATATTAGAATTTGTGATAATTATAACCAGTTCTGTAGGTATTGTAAAGAATGCAATGCCTTGCTCCCCAATAATTTATATATTAGTGTATTTTTAACCTTCTTATTTTGTTCTAGTTTTATAACTTAGTATACCATAGTTTAGTGTCGCAGGTGAAGAGCCATTGTATTTCTATGGATAAGCTGTGAATAAATCTTTATTATTATTATTATTATTATTATTATTATTATTATTATTATTATTATTATTATTATTATTATTATTATTATTATTATTATTATTATTATTATTATTATTATTATTATAACTATCGAAGAATGCATGATATACATGGGAAACATATCTTCTAGGTCTAAAAATTATACACACATTGAAATATGACTCGGCTAGAAAACGTTTCCACATTTTGTACTTGTCACCTGCTAAATAACGGTCATTATTTTGCTACGTAGATACTTTCTTTATAAAACGTTGTAATTATTCGCTATATTATTTAGACTATATGTGCACACTGTAAGTCGGTAACGTTTATGAGCGTTTTTAAACGTGTCGTTTTCGACTTCATCGTTTTGGCGTTTCGTTCAGCTGACTAAAGAAAAAACTAAGGGTTAATGTCTAATGCATGCGAAGGGCCGTTAGCAAAGACTAAAATAAAAGATTTAATACTTAATCTATTGATGAATATAAGAGCCCAGCATAAAACACGAAACAGTGGCATTTTTAAAAATATTTATTAAGATCTAACGTTTCGTTGTATTACGTACAACATCTTCAGAGAAGAAAACGAAAGAAAACGTTTGAAAACGAAAAATAAAACGTTTGTATTATATGCAAATTTTTTGCCACTTTTATCTCAACAGAAATTGGATCTCATGGCATGTTTTATCGTTTCTTTTCCAGTAATATCGGGTCTTAGCTTGTCACATCATTCCATAAAATACTTCCTGCTCATTTATATTAAAATAAAGCGGCTCAGCACTCTCTCATTCGTGATATATATTATATACGTTATTGTTCGGCATAGTCGACACTTCGTCGCTCCCCAGAGGTCGCTCCCTGGGCCATCATTAGACACTTGACAGGCTATGTATTTTATTTTATTTGTTATTAATGATGTTGTGTTAACAACCAAGGATACCAGTGCTCTCTGAGGGCAAGAAAATTGTCATTTATACTGTATAGTCGCCATCTTGAATTTTTAGCGTTTGAACGATAGACGAGTGCTTGATCTTTCTTCTCAAAAGCTAAGTAAGGCCTGTTTACATTAACGACGAATTAAACTTTCAAAGTGTTCACACGACTCCGGGACCTTCTGGTGTACATCCAGTATTTCAATGCTGTGCACTGTTTAAATAGCCATATCTCGTCAAAAGTAAATGGAAACGGGGAGCAATTCAAAGAATATTATCCCACCAAAGTGTATAGTGCATTCTAGGTTTACAATTTTAATCTTTCTTTTAGGAACTCTCCTTATTATTGACTTAATCTTCTCCTATTTACACTGGTCAGTCATTGTTGTAAATTAATGTTCAAACAACAGCGCAAGTTCTTAGCAGAAGCTTTCCGAAGTCGAGAAGACAAATAAAGTTTTCCATCGCTGAAAAATACGCCAGCCGTTTGGTTAGCAGCTGAAAATTTAGGAGCTGGGTACTAACGAGGAGCGCCGGAAAAGGTGCCGGATCTTGTGTTCACACGACACCGCCAAAGGTTCCGTATTCATCTCACTGGAATCGTTTTCAAAACGCTCCAGTTAGAGCGCTGTTTTCACGCAATTTCGATCCGGTACCATGTGAACGCAACGGCGTTTTGCGACTTTTTACCGCCGTTTTCAACTCCCTCGATCCGGACTCGTGTGAACGGGGTCTAAGTCGTGTATATAAGCATTGAAAAGTGAAAACGAAAGTAAAAAAACATTTATCAGTAAACAATATCAACTGTGCAAACATATGTCGTGCATTTAACTTTGAAAGTTTTCTATGTTCTATCTAAAGAGTAACTCTTTCGAGAATCGCTATTTTACATTTCTATATCGTCTTGTATCTTTTATATAACTCAGCATTACATGAGAAACACACAACTCGCTCACATCGGTCTCCATTTGTTAAGTTGTCGTCTTGTCGATATACAAATATTGGACGAGCAATGATAGTCACCAGTAGAAACGAAAAACATTATACTACACTTAGTTTAACTAAATTATTGACTACATTTCAAAGTTTATATGTCAGTAAATAGAAGTGATCTGTATAGAACAGCTCATCGTTAGTATTTAGTGTAGGCTGGAGGTGGGACTTGAGCAACAGGTTGTGAGGCTGCAGGAAGATCTTGGCCTTGGTTGAAGTAAACAGCAGCAGGAGGAGGTGGGGTCTGGAGTTGTTCTGGGTTACTTTTAGCAGTTTGGGTGTTGTGTAGAGCGATAACTGCTGCACCAGTTTGTTGTTGTCTGACCACTATGCCTTGTTGAGTTCGTCTACGCGATGCTCTTTTCACTCCGTAAAAGCAAGAGACGACGATAGATAAACCAACAACAGCGCTTATGACACTTACAGCAATAAGCCACGAGGGAAAATTTCTACGTTTTGGACAACTAGACTTTGTACAATAGTTGGTTGAACTACAGCATTCATTTGGTCCACCACAATCGCTGTCTGAGCTACAAGGCTGGCCAACGCAGCCGCCATAGCCACAAACATTAGTTTGCCAGGAATACCTTTTTTTACAACAGTACTTGTTGTAACCACAATCTGAGTTGTAAGAGCATTTGTTACAACCCGATTTTGTACAATAGTTGGTTGAACTACAGCATTCACCTGGTCCACCACAATCGCTATTCGAGCTACAAGGCTTGCCAACGCAGCCGCCATAACGACAGACATTGGTTTGCCAATAATACCTTTGCTTACAGCAGTACTTGTTATAACCACAATCCGAGTTATAAGAGCATCCATAGGGCGAAGCATTTGTTTTATAACAACTTGATTTTGTACAATAGTTGCTTGAACTACAGCATTCACCCGTTCCACCACAAGAGCTGTCTGCATGAGCTACAAGGCTGACCAACGCAGCTAGATCTACAGACATGTTTTTGGTAAGAATATCTTTGTTTACAGCAGTACTTGTTATAACCACAATCCGAGTTATAAGAGCATCCATAGGGCGAAGCAGTTGTTTTATAACAACTTGATTTTGTACAATAGTTGCTTGAACTACAGCATTCACCCGTTCCACCACAAGAGCTGTCTGAGCTACAAGGCTGACCAACGCAGCTAGATCTACAGACATGTTTTTGGTAAGAATATCTTTGTTTACAGCAGTACTTGTTATAACCACAATCCGAGTTGGAAGAGCATTCGGAACAACCAGATTTTGTACAAACGTTGTTCAAACAGCATTCACCTGTTCCACCACAATCGCTGTTCAAACTACAAGACTGGCCAACGCAGCCGCCATAAAGACAGACACTACTTTGCCAGGAATACCTTTTACAGCAGTAGTAGTTGTAACCGCTACAACCCCAGTTGGAATGACACACGTTAGCTTCTACTTGAAGTTTCTTTTCGCTCAACAAGAGAGCAGCAGACAGGAGAACGGCAAGCGATATGTTGAACGTAAACATCGTTGACTATTAAAGCTTCCCGACAAGGATTCGTCGACAACAAACGTATCTTGTATTTATTAGGTAATATGATATGGAGAGTAGACGGCTTATGCCGTGAGTGATGTTTGATGTGCTCCTTAATAAAAAAAAACAAAGTATGCAAAATGTTCTTATATTTAGCAATCATCTAACTATATTATTAAAAGATATCAGTGGTAGTATAGACACTGTTCGTATCATAACTGATGCAACAATGTGGTTTCTGATTTGATGTTCGTTTACTAGGAACTATTAAGCTGTTTAATTCGTAGAAGTGGGATGACGTAGAGAACTAAATTTGAAAGCCTACTTTCTTGAGCGAGCGCGATCAGGCGGGAGTATAGAGAAGAGAACAACTGTCGAAGAATGCATGATATACATGGGAAACATATCTTCTATGTCTAAAAATTATACACACATTGAAATATGACTCGGAAGTATCTGTTTTTCTGTGCGCGTAGAGGAAATGCTTGCGTTGCTCATGAACTTCCGTACAAATGCGTGCTAAATGTATAATTATTCGCGCTAAATTTGATATCGCACTCCTTGCAGTCCGACTATCGTTTCTCCTGCGTTCGACAAAGGTTTGCGATTGTGAAAGTTTTACAATTCAGTTCTGATTTTGAATAATCGTGACTCATTATCCACGTAAAGAGCATTGAAAATCTAGGGAATACAGCTTTGCTAACAGCATTCTGCAAGCGTTGCTGTCTGTTACGCCATACGGAAATGAATTACTGCACTGCGACCAACGACAGGAGTCGCTGTTTAGCAGAAAGCGTGAAGTGCGACATTCTTGATGTTCTTATTAGAAATTATAGCTCATCAGCTTAAGATTTTATTTTCTAAATATGTGCTTAACGGGTCGGAGAGGCTAGAAATAGACATGCAAAATTATGCAAATTCAAAATTGTTTATTGTTATTATTCCTTCCTGGATCTACTGGGCACCCCACGGAAACGCAACTACTTTCACTAATACCAAAACAAAACAATCTGGTATGGCGTGACAGACAGCAACGCTTGCAGAATGCTGTTAGCAAAGCAATATTCCCTACAGTTTCAATGCCCTTTAGATGAAGAGTCATTATTCAAAATCAGTTCACACTTTAACAAACGTAAACCTTTGACGAACCTAGAAGAAGCGATATATATATATAGTCATTTGTTAACGCAAATAATTAAAATTTTAGCACGCACTTGTACGGAAGTTGAGCAATGTAATCATTTCCTCTACGCGCGAAGAAAAATAGATACTTCCGTCATAGACCAGGTTACCAAGGCTCGAAGTGATCCCAAAATATTTTTCCGCAAACGGTATAGCCGTTTGGTTAGAAGCTGAAAATTTAGGAGCTGGGTACTAACGCGGAGCGAAAAGGTGCATGATCTTGTGTTCACACGACACCGCCAAGGATTCCGTTTTCATCTCACTCCGTTAAGCCTTAGGAATCGTTTTCAAAACGCTCCGGTTAATAATGTATATAGTAATTGGTTGGAAACGCGAGCTTTTGACATTGGATCCAACAATTTCTCTTTATTATTTATTATTTTTTTTATTATTACATTTGTACCTAACGGTTAAGGTCTCTTACAAGCTTATTCTCCAAACTGGAGGAAACTTATAGGTGTTGACTTTGAGGAGGGAGAAAAAACAGAGAACCCGGTGAAGAACTTTCGAGGCACAGGAGAGAATCAACAACTCGACTCACATGAAGCTAAAGTGGTCACCCATCCAAGCACTAACCCCATTCGACCTAACTTCAGCGGTGAGAGGCTGCGCACTAACTGCTCGTGCCTCCCATACATGCCTTTGTATCTATATACTGATGATGAAATAATGAATGGATTTTGATTTGTTATACTAAACTGAAACTAAATTAAACTAAACTAAACTAAACTAGACTAGACTAGACTAGACTAGACTAGACTAGACTAGACTAGACTAGACTAGACTAGACTAGACTAGACTAGACTAAACTAAACTATAGACTAGACTAGACTAGACTAGACTAAACTAACTTATATTTATACTGGATAGCTCTATCAGTTATATCTAAACTGTTATCCCTAGAGGTCCAGTAAGGGCCATCCCTCATTGGTCCAGTATTACTACAGGAGGAAACCGGAGTACCCGCGGGGGAAGCCTGTGGTGTTTGGTAGAGTCAAACTGGAAGCACTCTTCTCACATGCGGTGAAATTTTCAATCAGATAACTCAGGCTGAGGTCAGAAATCGAACCTGGCTCGCAGGCCCAACACCCAGCAACCAACACCCCGCAATATACGTTCTTAAATTGACTTCAAATTCGGATATAATGAGACTGATAGAGTCTCACTACATCAGCATGACGCAAAATTGGTTTTAGCGTGAACGCCGCACCCATCCACTTGGAACGGTGGAACAGGACGTCTGCGTCACGTGTGCATCTGCTTGGAGCGGTGAAGGAGCACTTTTTCGTGGACCCAGCGGCCATCCACTTCGACCTGTGGAACAGGACACCTGCGTGGACCTTCGCGCGTTCAATGATCGAGAACTTGCTCCTAAGTCTACAACTCTGATAAGATGACGTTTGTGGGGAGCACGGCTCTTTCTGAAGGCTATAAGATACACCGTCGTACGTTTTGTCAAGGCAGTTCTATGCCAAAGAAAAGTATCAAGTCTCCTTCTCCCGGACCCCCGTTGTTAATCTCGATGTCACATAACACTGTTTTCTCGGAATTGATAAACGAGTTCTTAGTAAAACATTCAATGATAAAATTAAGCGATATAAAAGCTTGACGTTTTGATACCATCTGGACATCATTCTCAACTGTGAACTAAAAAAGGGGCCTGTTTACAAGGAGGTAGGGTGACCAATCCGAAAGTTTTCGATCTGATCGAAACGAATGCATGGCTGAAGTCAATCCACGCAGTGGTGGTGGATTGACTTGAGATTCAAGCAAGGATCGACTTGAATGTCTCCAATCATAGTCAATCGAGATATGGTCTGGAAACTCGGGAAACTTCAAAGCGCCTATAATGAGCTGTGATTTTATGTTGAACCGTACCTTACACCGTGCACATCCTTTGTTTTAGATTTATTAATATTTAAATAGCACGGTTGAGTGATTGAACTGAAACGTTGCTATTGGACAATTCGTTCATTATACTAAAATACAATGTGTTCAGTGACCGTGCACAAAAATGCATAAAGGCGAACAAAAAGTTAAACCAAAGACTTTGGCTAAGTTTTCAGACCATATCTCGATTGACTATGCTCCAATACAGCTGTTTGACTTGAAAATGACTTGATATATACGCATGATTGAAGTTAGTGCGTGTCGTGAAAAATGGCTGACATTGAGCATTTGAGGGAAGCTATAGCACAGAAAATAGTGTTCCAAAACCAGAAACAATGTTCCAAGCAGATCGGCTTCTCCATGTAAACATGTGCCCGGATTGACTTCACTCGCGTTTTTCAATCCGATTGGACTGTCAATCCGCTTCATGTATACAGGGCCTTACTGTTTATCTCTATACGGTACCTCGGATAAAGCCGATCTACATAATTTACAGACAGTAAAATATTTCGCAGCATGCACGCGTATCTGACATGCAGGAACTAGTAAATGTGATTAACGTTTACCACTTTTAAAAAAGCTTCCAATGGTCCCTTATCTAATTTAGGAAAAGATTATATTTCGATGACTTCAGACGGACATTTTATTGAATCTGAAATATAACCTTTTGATTTAAGACTGATATAACGTTATTGTTAGAATTGGGGTCAGAGTTAGCATTAATAGTAGTATATATTATTAAAACGATAAAATATTTATCCAATATTGAATATATGAATAGCAATATCTGAGAGAAATGAAAAGTATTGCAGATATTATCAAGTAAGGTACTTAAAGTATATAAGCTAAAAATTAAAGTTAAGAATAAGATTGATGTTCAAGTCCGTCTCGAAGTGTGTTCTATTAGGGCCTGTTCACATGAGACCTTTATATTCGGTATAGGCTGGAGGTGGCACTTGATTCAGAGGTTTCGGTGATGGACCATCTTGGTCTTGTCCTTGGTCGAAATAAGGAAGAGGTGAATAAGAAGGATTCTGGAGTTGTATTGGATTATTTTGAACAGTTTGGATGTTCTGTAGAGCAATTGTTGAACCAGTTGGTTGGTTTAGCACTTGACCTTGTTGAGTTCGTCCACGCGATGCTGACGCCATGCCGCGATAGAAACAGACGACAATGGCGATGGGGATGACGACAGCAACAAGAACACTTACAACAATTACAGCAATAAGCCAGGAAGCTAAAGCTTTGGTTTCGTGATCACAACTTGATTTTGTACAATGGTTGGTTGAACTACAGCATTCGCCTGGTCCACCACAATCGCTATCCGAGCTACAAGACTGGCCAACGCAGCCGCCATAACCACAGACATTGGTTTCCGAGGAATACATTTGCTTAATACAGCAGTACTTGTTATAACCACAATACAAGTCAGAAGAGCATTGAGTACAACCTGATTTTGTACAATAGTTAGTTGAGTTACAACATTCGCCTCGTCCACCACAATCGCTGTCCGAGGAACAAGGCTGGCCAACGCAGCCGCCAGAACCACAGACATGTCTTTGCTCGGAATACCTTTGCTTACA
This sequence comes from Paragorgia papillata, assembly GCA_035771165.1. Taxonomy (NCBI): domain Eukaryota; kingdom Metazoa; phylum Cnidaria; class Anthozoa; order Scleralcyonacea; family Coralliidae; genus Paragorgia; species Paragorgia papillata. The sequence goes on from JAWNZC010000419.1 coordinate 3,722,448, forward strand.
GCAGTACTTTTTGGAATCACAATCAAAATTAGAAGAGCACTCGTGACAAGGTGATTTTGTACAATAGTTAGTTGAGTTACAACATTCGCCTGGTCCACCACAATAGCTGTTCGAGTAACAAGGCTGGCCAACGCAGCCGCCAGAACCACAGACATGCCTTTGCTCGGGATGCATTTGCTTACAGCAGTACTTGTTATAACCACAATCAGAGTTGGAATGGCACTCGTGACAAAGTGATTTATTTTTCGTACACACCTCGCTCGAACTACAGCATTCACCTGGTCCACCACAATCGCTGTTCAAGTAACAAGACTGCCCAACGCAGCCGCCAGAACGACAGACATTGATTCGCCAAGGATATCTCTTACAACAATACTTGTTAGGACCACAACCATATATACCCGTGTTGGAATTACACTCAGCTTCTACTTGTAGTTTCTTTTCGCTCAACAAGATAGCAACAGACAGGAGAACGGCAAGCGATATGTTGAACGTAAACATCGTTGACGAAGCTTAATCCGACAAGGATTCGTCGACAACAAACCCCACTCAAGTATCTATTATTTATTAGGCAACATGACTTGGATAGTGCATGGGGGGCAGACTAGCCGTGTGCATACTGGGAGAATATGTAAAGCGCACCGCTTCCAACAAACAAAGTATTAATACTAAATGTTCTTACCATCATTAGTTATGGCAAGCCATATTGGACAAAAGCCATATGAGACAGCTATCATAGGTCGAGTTCACATCATCGAGTGTCGAGATGAAAGTTCACATGTCGAGTTTGAATTCATATGTCGAGTTTGAATTCATATGCCGAGTTTGAATTCATATGCCTAGTTTGAATTCATATGCCTACTTTGAATTCATATGTCGAGTTTGAATTCATATGCCGAGTTTGAATTCATATGCCGAGTTTGAATTCATATGCCTAGTTTGAATTCATATGCCGAGTTTGAATTCATATGCCTAGTTTGAATTCATATGCCTACTTTGAATTCATATGTCGAGTTTGAATTCATATGCCGAGTTTGAATTCATATGCCGAGTTTGAATTCATATGCCTAGTTTGAATTCATATGTCGAGTTTGAATTCATATGCCGAGTTTGAATTCATATGCCTAGTTTGAATTCATATGTCGAGTTTGAATTCATATGCCTACTTTGAATTCATATGTCGAGTTTGAATTCATATGTCGAGTTTGAATTCATATGCCTACTTTGAATTCATATGTCGAGTTTGAATTCATATGCCGAGTTTGAATTCATATGTCGAGTTTAAATTCATATGCCGAGTTTGAATTCATATCAGTCGAGTTTGAATTCATGCATATGTCGAGTTTGAATTCATATGAATTCGTATAAACATACATTTGATATGAGTAATCGTTGTAATACAATAATTAACATCTTAGCCTTACTGTTTATCTCTCTATATGGTCCAATACTTCGGATAAAACATTTACATAATTTACAGACAGTAAAATATTTCGCAGCATGCACGTATCTGACAGGAACTAGTAATGATTAACGGTCACCTCTGTTTTTAAAAAAGCTTCCAATGGTCCCTTATGAAATTAGGAAAAGATTATATTTCGCTGAATTCAGACGGACATTTTATTATAATCTGAAATATAACCTTTTGATTTAAGACTGATATAACGTTATTGTTAGGATTAGGGTCAGAGTTATAGCGTTAGTGCTATTCTTCTCAATTTGTTAAATAAATAAAGCGCCGTAAGCAAGCGGACAACAGAAGTTCACAGTTGTTAAAAATATTTGCTGTTATCAAGCCCACTTTATACAAAACCTTGGTTGCTATGCGTATTTTCATTGGTTATTGCCCATGATAGAGGACAGACACATGGACACGTTGTCAATCTCGTTCCAGAGACTCTGGGATAATCCGTTTCAAATCACAGGATTCTTGTTATTCCGGTTCAGGTACGCATGCGTAAATATCCGAGCGAAATCTGGATAGTATGTTCTCCTTGTTTGACTTTTCCCCAAACAGGTCAATGAAGTTGCTGGCGAAGCTGGAATTACAGCATCTACACACATACAGCGAAGATATCGATCGCGGCAACGTCTTCACTGGAGTCTTGTCGTCCGACATCTTTGTTATTTTGGTTTTATTAATTCTACTTCCGGTCACTTCAGACCAACTCATGCTCACTATTCAGCCAATAACGTAACGATTTGAAACGGATTATCCCAGAGTCTCTCGTTTCCCGGGTGGGGAACGTGGGCTCTGGGAACGAGATTGACATGCACGTCGTCAGATCACGTCAGCTGACTTGCTTTTTCCTTTCTTCATCCCCCAAAAATCCGGCAAGAGTTTTGATTAAAACATTTTAAATTGTTGTATTGTATAAAACAAATAGATTCCATTTTGCCGTTGTCTGTTCAGTTATAGATGCACAGAAGACGTCATGCACAACGTGGCTTCTGTGCATCTATAACTGAACAGACAACGGCATTTGTTTAATCATAGTTATAATAGAAAATAGACATGGTTTGGAAACCCGGAAAACTTCAAAGCGGTTAACAATCAAGCTACGATTCATGTTGAAAGGTACATGAAGGTGCCAAATCCTTTGTTTTAGGTTTATTAATATTTAAACAGTACGGTTGAGTGATTGAACCCAAACGTTGCTATTGGACGATTACTTCATTATACAGAAAACACAATATGTTCAGTAACCGTGAAAGTGCAAAAATTTCCATAAACCTGAACAAAAACATAAAACAATGACTTTTGTGAGCTTCCAAACCATGTCTATTTTCTATTAACTATGGTTTAATATATATTGCATACTAAAAGACCTTGCTATTTCCGCACTTAGTTTTAATCGTCAATATAACGATATTGCCATATTGCATATGAAAGAAATAGCAATATACTGATCTGAGAAAAATGAAAAGTATTGCAGATATTATCAAGTATAGGGTACTTTAAGTATATAAGCTAAAAATTAAAGTTAAGAGTAAGATTGATATATAAGTCCGTCTCGAAGTGTGTTCTATTAGGGCCTGTTCACATGAGACATGGTTATCTTGGAGGGTAGGGATAAATATTATATTCGGTATAGGCTGGAGGTGGCACTTGATTCAGAGGTTCTTGTGATGGAGCATCTTGGTCTTGTCCTTGGTCGAAATAAGGAAGAGGTGAATAAGAAGGATTCTGGAGTTGTATAGGATTATTTTGAACAGTTTGGATGTTCTGTAGAGAAATTGTTGAACCAGTTGGTTGGTTTAGCACTTGACCTTGCTGAGTTCGTCCACGCGATGCTGACGCCATGCCGCGATAGAAACAGACGACAATGACGATGGGGATGACGACGACAGCAACAAGAACACTTACAACAATTACAGCAATAAGCCAGGAAGCTAAAGCTTTGGTTACACAATTACGTGATAATTCCGTACAATAGTTGCTGGAGCTACAGCATTCACCTGGTCCACCACAATCGCTATCCGACTCACAAGGCTTGTCAACACAGCCTCCAGAAACACAGACAGAACTTTGGTGAGGATACCTTTGGTTACAACAGTACTTGTTGTAACCACAATCCGAGTTAGAAGAGCACTTGTCACAATTTGAATCTGTACATAAGTAGGCTGAACTACAGCATTCACCTGGTCCACCACAGTCGCTATCCGAGATACAAGGCTGACCAACGCAGCCGCCAGAACCACAGATATTGGTTTGCCAGGAATATCTTTGTTTACAGCAGTACGTGTTATAACCACAATACAAGTCAGAAGAGCATCGAGTACAACCTGACTTTGTACAATATTTAGTTGAGTCACAGCATTCGCCTGGTCCACCACAATCGCTGTCCGAAGAACAAGACTGGCCAACACAGCCGCCATAACGACAGACATGACTTTCATGCAAATATCTTGTCTTACAACAGTACTTGTTATCACCACAATACAAGTCAGAAGAGCATTGAATACAACCTGACTTTGTACAATATTTAGTTGAGTCACAGCATTCGCCTGGTCCACCACAATCGCTATCCGAAGCACAAGACTGGCCAACACAGCCGCCATAACGACAGACATTACTTTGATGCAAATATCTTTTCTTACAACAGTACTTGTTATAACCACAATCCGTGTTAGAAGAACACTCGTCAGCTTCTACTTGAAGTTTCTTTTCGCTCAGGAGAACGGCAAGGAGAACGGCAAGCGATATGTTGAAGGTAAACATTGTTCACGAAGCTTCCGACAAGGATTCGTCGACAACAAACCCTACTCAAGTATGCAGTATTTATTAGGCAACTTGACTTAGAGGAGGAATATGTAAAGCGCACCGCTTCCGACAAACATGATTAAGTATTAATGCTAAATGTTCTTACAGTCATTAGTACCTCATACACACGAAATGAACGCAATAACTCCTGAAATATGAAGGTATATATCTTATGGTTTGTATAGGTAATAGCATGGTTGCGAGTGCAATTTCGAAAAAGCGCGTGCACTCGTGAGTTTTTCAAATACCTCAAATAACACTCGATCGTCCTTTCAAACCACTAAGAATCTTCTAGCCTTTTCATGTTTTTTTCAGTTGGAGTGAGGGAAAAGATTATGTAAATCACGACGAATCTGTATGCGATTTACAGATATTGATTATTTATTTAAATATTTATTTCTTTTGAATTTTCTTCATTAAAAGAATTTGATGATGTTATTTATTGGTTCATTAGCTTTAAATATTTTCACTATTTCCTTTTTTCTGCACTGTATTTTGGCTTAAAACTTCTCAGCTAATTAAAATCAATAAGTTTTTTCATGTATACTATTAAGGGATAAAGGACTGGGGGGTAATCGTCGTTACTTGCAGCCAGCGACTGAATTGTGAAGGACGCAGATCAACGTGGCCGTGTCAAGGCATATCAAAGGCGCTCCATGCAGGCAGCCGCCATACGACACAGTTCAGACCACGGATCACAGCTAAGATGTTAGGTGTTGATTTTATGGAGGGAGGAAAATCGGGGAATCCGGCGAAAAACCCTCGAAGCACAGGAGAGATCAACTACAACTCTAGACTCACATGAGTTCCAAGCCCGACAACGCATCCAAGTACTAACCCCGTCTACACACGCAAAAACGCACACTCTGTGTCAGACCTGATGCAGAATGATGTCAGATCTGTTCAGAAAAATGTAGCGACCCCTGATACAGCCTGTTGCAGTATCAGCTATGATACACGTATGATATCATATCTGTATCATACCTGCAGCTACCACAGACTGTTCAGAACAGATTCTGTCAAACTGTATCAGCCTGACACGGTCAGTGCTGTATATAACAGACTGAACAGGTATGTTGTCTACACAGCAAAAAATCACTTTCTTGTTTTAAGAAAAAAAAAACTTGTTTTAAGAAATTTTTTCTTAAAATAAGAAATTTCTTATTTGGGAGAATAGCAAGAAATTTTTTCTTACTAAGAAAATCTAAGAAAATTATTTCTTAAAATAAGAAAATTATTTTCTTGTTTTAAGAAAAAGAAATCTTAATCCAAGAAAAAAAAAACTTATTTCAAGATATTTTTTTCTTAAAATAAGAAATTTCTTATTTGGGAGAATAGCAAGAAATTTTTTCTTACTAAGAAAATCTAAGAAAATTATTTCTTAAAATAAGAATAAAATTCAGTTTTTTTTCTTAACAAGAAAATATTTCTTGAAATAACAAAATTTGTTATAAGATTATTTTTTTATTGAAAAATAAGAAAAATAGCAAGAAAATAATTTACATGCTCACATGGTAAGAAAAATAGGAAACTGCATGCACATTACATTTATATTATAACTAAAATTACTTATAATTTTTTAAAACAAACAAAATAACATGGAAATGTCATCAGTCTAGCATGAAGTGTATAAAGCTTTTTGAAGTTGCAAAAGCATGACAGCTGCATGCAGTGGAATCCCACTGATATATATATATATATATATATACACATATATTAACAGTGTGTGGCCAAAAAATCTGGTCGAATAAACATGTACATTGCTTAAATCAACATGGTTATCAAATATAAGAAAGACTGTAGCGTGCTTTTGTTCAAGGTAAAAAACTTGTGTGATTGCAAAGTACGGTAATACTAACTGGGCAGTCGTAAGGTGGCGTTCTTCACTGTATATACTGTACATTATAATATCAATGATATTCCGTATTCGAATGTCATGTGATGTTTTTGTGACTTCCAAAGGCTTCATAAATTAATTAAAAACCACAAGCAGGTGAAATAACATAACATTCACTGCACTTATAATATGGCTGTGCAGAAAACTATACCATAGAAGTTATGTAATATATAAAAAAAGTTCAAGTCGCATCAGTTCTTTAACATGATTCCACTTTACACTTCCTGTATGCTTTTAACATCGCATTAACAAGAATCGCAATGTCCTTTGGTATGCAATTGTCATTGAAATCTGCAAAATGGTCATCCCAATTTCATTTTGTTTAGGATAATCAAAATCCAACAAATAAAGTGAATCACTGATGACAAACATACTACAACAGCTTCTAAAAACTTCCCTGCTTCCGTCTTGAATATTAGTTGCTTTCCCACAATGACATAGCGAAAATCTTGGTTGTACACCATCAATGAAGTTGCATCCTCATGATTCCTCAAAATAAGAAAGAAAAAGATTTGTTTAACTCATTCCTGTGCGACGACTTCCCCAGAGATGAATAAAATCATCTGGCATTAGCCAGAATAAAATACTAAAGACCAATTCGGACAGGAAAGAGTTAGAGAGATAGTTTATAACTCATTCCTGTCTGAGGGCTTCCCCAAAGATGAATAAAATCATCTGGCATTAGCCAGAATAAAATACTAAAGACCAATTCAGACAGGAAAGAGTTAACTCTTTTATCCCAAACTGGCCAAAAAATGGCTGGGCCTCTATATACCCTCTTGGTTTAGGGAAAATACACCATATACCAAATACAGTCATTACCTTCAGTTCATGAATCAACTCAATTGTGTTTTGGGCAGATTTGAGTCTTGCAAAAATTGTTGACACATGTTGAAGGAGATGTACAATTTTTGTGCCTGTAAAAGATAAAATAACAAACAATATCCCAGTTAGTAAAACAACTACAAAAATAAAACTAATGGACAGGATTTTAATGTAATTCAGTGCTGTAGTATACACTCATAAAATAATAAGAAAAATTTATTCAAAGGCTCTAAGAAAACTGATAACGAGTGTACATACCAAATATTACACTTCACTGGCATTATCATGCACCTACATATACTATATATATATATATGAAATGCACCTTCGCATATCAGAAGCCCTGTATATATATAATATATATATATATACAGGGCTTCTGATATGCCCTGTATGTATGTATGTATGTATGTATATATATATATATATATATATATACATACAGGGCTTCTGATATGCGAAGGTGCATTTCATACAATTGACCTTAAATCACATAACCTCACGAAAATTGTTTGGTTGCTTGCTTGGTGAGCACACGATTGGCTGTTTTAAATAAAGTGGGCCATGGGAACAAGGCTACAGATAGTGTAACTTACAAACAATGAGCAGTAGCAGTGCATGCAGCCCAGAGGCGAGCAATTGACTTCACATACTGTAATTTCACATTCTTTGGTGGGCTAGCCCAGTGAGCTGGTCACCTCACCTCATCTAGTCACTCCTGTTCACTACCTGAGAAAAACCCCAGCCTTAACCCTTTCACTACTAGACTTCTTCTCTCGACGAGTAAAATAGTCTGGCATTAGCCAGAGAAAAATACATACTAGAAGGCCCCAACAGTAGTAAAATGGTTAATGAGATAGGTTTTGACTCTTTTACTACTAGACTTCTTCTCTCAATGAGTAAAATCATCTGGCGTTAGCCAGAGTAAAAACTAAAAGGCCCCAACAGTAGTGAAAGGGTTAAGCCTGTTCAGTATATAAAAAATATAGCCCAATAACTGATCATCACTTACCTGATGTTGAACTTTATAACATCATATACAGGGGACTCAACAATAACCTTTACATGTAGTCAGTAACCCCTGAGTTCTTGCCCTGAACAAAAACACAAAAACAGAAATTGATAGTTTTTTTGATATTTTTGAAAGATATTTTTGATAGTGTTTACACTGTAACTGCAAATACTATATATATAAGCTTACTGTTAAATGTGATGTTGAGTTGAAGATATCAAAACACATGGTATTAAATAATTAAACCAACCAGCCAAACCAGCTTAATATTAAATTAATGATATACTGTATACAGTGAAAGAATATACAGTGATATAAAGAATATACACGGTAAATTTTAAATAATTTTAATAGCTTGGACGATTCGACTAGGATTTATTCATCATCAGGAATACTAGAGACTTTCAAATCCCTTGATTAGGAATCATTGGAGTTATTAACATTTGAATATAAGCTTAAAGTTTAAGATTTAATACAGTAAAAACCCGCTAACAAGAACCTTCAACTATAAGAACCTCAGGCTGAAATTAAGAATTTATTTATATAAGAATATAAGAACCTATCCCAGGCTGATTTGGTAAAACGTACGTTCTTGTTAGCGGATTTTTACTGTATTACTAGTAAGAACTAAGAAGATTGTATCAGCTTGAAAAATATTAATACCGTAAGTAAATTCACTACATTTAAATTGCGTATTAAAGATGACTTACCTTCTACAATCTGACATATTTCTCGTCTACAGTAGACAATGATAAAAACAACGAGTTCCTTTGCAATACATCATAAAATACAAGCCACAAAGTGGTATTGATCAGTTAAACGCCAAGCTCCAACGGTCAATGGACGATTGTAAAAGTTTGAACCTCGTTAGCCCGCGTTCCCTTTGGTCAGTTTCACGGGTTATCACGATATACTCGCGTTAGCCTCGCGCGGCTCCCCACAGCTTTCTTTGGTTCGCTTTATGATATAAATATAATGCTTACATACTAGAATTAACTGGGGGCCATAATGCAAATAGATTCCATTTTTGTGGCCAACAATACTTATCTTATATTTGATATCATAAATAAAGCATGTCAGGTGAAAACGATCAAACAGTAACACAATTTTCTTTACATAATTTTTTTTTCTTATGTTAAGAAATTTTTATCTCATAATATTTTTTTTCTTGTGGCAAGAAAATTTTTTTTTTCAAGAATTTTTTTCCTATAGCAAGAATTTTTTTTCTTAGTTAAGAAATTTTTTTCTTGCGGTAAGAAATATTTTCTTGTGGTTACAAATTTTTCTTATATCAAGAAATTATTTTCTTGCAATAAGAAAATATTTCTTGTTTTAAGAATTTTTTTTCTTGTTAAGAAAACGATTTTTTGCTGTGTACGGAGCTGTCGCAGTCTGTTAGAAATTCTAACTAAATGTTTATACATCGATCAGCACTGGTACATTCTGTAGCTGTCAGGCTGTATCAAGGTTGGCTACATTTCTTTGAACAGATCTGATATCAGAGCTGATCAGACAGCTGTGCATTTTTACGTGTGTAACCGGGCTTAACTTTTTGCTGAGAGGCAGCGCGCTAACAGCACACGCCACCCGTGCTCCCCAGAGACTTTATTAGAGATCATTAGACTGATAATGGGCGAGGAGTTTTACGAGTTTTAAATGTTAAATAGTTTTCAGGCTTTGAAATGGCGTGGGAAAATACGAGAAATGAGCCAAAAAATCCGAACCATTTAATTTGGATATTCGCTCAGAACGTCACTTTTTGATGACTAAATCACGAAAACTGCTTGTATTTTCTTATAATTATGTTGATTTAGGGGGGAAAAAATCCGTTACACATAAATTTGATAGGAATAATTTTGTAATACAATAATTAGTAACATTTTTGATTACCGTTTATCTCTATATGGCCCAATACCTCGGATAGAACATTTACATAATTTGCAGACAGTAAAATATTTCGCAGCATGCACGTATCTGACAGGAACTAGTAAATATGATTAGGATTGACCCCTTATAATCCGAGGGTTTGCCAAAACTGTCAATCCGAATCCGATCCAATCCGAAGCCAAAAAGTCGTAGTCCGATCCGATCCGAAAACAGCTGCTCAAATCCGATCCGGTCCGGTCCGAAAAAATTAAAACACCGGATATATGTTGCAATAGTTGCGCAAACTTTCCGAAAAGAAAACCAATGAACAAATAAATTTAAGAAAATTACTATACAATAATAATCTTATGTAATAATAGCCTTCATGTGAGTTGTGCAACGTTAACGTGCATATACAACTAGTGAATTTGTTAATTTTGTGACAAAAACAATGACAAAAGTGAATCTGATGCGGGTAACAAAGTGCAAAATCCGATTCGATCCGATCTGAGAAAAAAAGAACAAAATCAGATCCGATCCAAGAAAAACAGAACAAAATCCGATCCGATCCGAACCGAACGATAAAAGTTTAGTCCGAATCCGATCGGATCGGATTGGATTCGGATCGGATTCGCACACCTCTAGTTTTACCAGGGTTACAAACACGAGAGGACAATGAAAATCACGAGGTCGTTAAATTGTTGTATTGTATAAAACAAATAGATTCCATTTTGCCGTTGTCTGTTCAGTTATAGATGCACAGAAGACGTCACAACCTACTCGACTGCGTCTCGTGGGCCACTTTTGTTCTTACCATGCATATGGCTTCATCTGTGCATCTATAACTGAACAGACAACGGCGGAATGGAATCTATATTTGTTAATTATATACTGCATAGTAAAAGACCTTTCTATATTCCCGCACTTTGACTTAATAGAACTTTCTTTAAAGTTCAGAGAATCTATTGCATCTTTATAACCCTTCTCAACGTGCATTGAGAAGTCAAGAAACAATTTGATTCTTAATTACTCTACTAATATTTGCATATATTTAACAGTTATACCATGAGCTCGAGTCGTATATGAGCTCATAGCCAACGAGGCGCTTCGCCGAGTTGGCTATTAGTTCGTATACGACGAGAGCGAATGGTATAACTGTTTTATTATATAGCCAAGCACTGTACAAGAGACAAAATTACATGCAGCGAAATGTTTCAAACGACAAACTTCCGGCATAGGCAACTAATACTTCCGCCATGCGTAATGATGCATTCACATAGAGTTTCTCGCTGAGCTGTTCGGGAAACAGCTTTGAAATGTTGCATAAATGTTGCTCGAGAGGCAAAAAATGTGTTAAGCAGATCAACAAAAAAGATTAAAAGGTACTTTTATGAAGTCAAAAGGTGGGTCAGTTGTTTGTATTAGCGTTGCTGTCGTGAAAAAGGTTTTGATTTCATGCAAAAATGAAACTGAAACACCTTCGGCAGTGAAACTAAATTACTTAGTTGGTTGTTTTTGAAAAAGAACATGCTTTTTACTACTCCAAATGCTTATCTAAATAAAAAATGTATCTTTACTGGTGATCTCCTACGAAATGTGTGTTGTAAGCTTGATTTTAACCGTGAGTTTCTTTGTTTGGCAACAAATTAATATCAACCCGTTAATTTAGTCAGGTTTTTGAAGTAAAAATACGTAATTTTTAGGTGAATTTTACCATTCACCATGCTAAATTGTGTATTTGTTAATGTATTTTTACACAATGTTGTTTTTTTATACATTGGTTTGAGGGTGTTGATGTTTTTCTGTATAAAAATCCGTCAATTTCAACTCTTTTCGGCAGTTTAAAAAAACGTGCCGCCATCTTGTTTTTCCTCTACTAGTAGGATATGAGCTGATAGCCTGGTAGTAGGGAACCAATCAGATTACGCAAAAGCTCTTATCCGATAGCATGCTATATAATAAATATATATATACCTGTAGTGTGTGGTTAGTTTTAATCGTCGATATATCGATATTGCCATAATTAGTATTGAATATGAAAGCAATAGCAATATCTGAGAGAAATGAAAAGCATGAGTATTGCAGATATTATCAAGTAAGGTACTTAAAGTATATAAGCTAAAAATTAAAGTTAAGAATAAGATTGATGTTCAAGTCCGTCTCGAAGTGTGTTCTATTAGGGCCTGTTCACATGAGACCAGGTTATCTGGAGGTGGCACTTGATTCAGAGGTTTCGGTGATGGAGCATCTTGTCCTTGGTCGAAATAAGGAAGAGGTGAATAAGAAGGATTCTGGAGTTGCACTGGATTATTTTGAACAGTTAGCAATTATTGAACCAATTGGTTGGTTTAGAGCTTGACCTTGTTGAGTTGAATACCTTTGTTTACAGCAGTATTTGTTGTAACCACAATCCGAGTTATAGAAGAGCACGACTCGTCACAGTTTGATTTTGTACAATAGTTGGTTGAGTTACAGCATTCGCCTGGTCCACCACCATCGCTATTTGAGCTACAAGGCTGGCCAATGCAGCCGCCATAACCACAAACATTGGTTTCTGAGGAATACCTTTGTTTACAGCAGTACTTGTTATAACCACAATACAAGTCATAAGAGCATTGAATACAACCTGATTTTTTACAATAGTTGCTTGAACTACAGCATTCATCTGGTCCACCACAATCGCTGTCCAACGGCAGAATGGAGTCTATTTGTTAATTATATACTGCATATAGTAAAATACCTTTCTATATTTCCGCACTTTGACTTACAGTAATAGAACTTTCTTTAAAGTTCAGAGAATCTATACATCTTTATAACCCAAAACGTGCATTGAGAAGTCAACAAACAATTTGATTCTTAATTACTTAGTCTACTAATATTTGCATGTTATATGTAATATATCATACACGAGGAGGAGTGTTTCATCAGGATATCCAAACACCGAGACGTTTGTTGAAAACCGAGGCGAAGCCGAGGTTTTTGAACAAACTTCGTAGTGTTTGGATATCCTGATGAAACCCTCCTCCGAGTGTATGATATAGCATCTCAAACAAATCAGTATTTTAAGAGAAAATCAAGATGAAAGTTTGCTTAATTTATGTAATTTCTTCCTCCGATGTCCAAACCACAGACACGGTACTGATTTCCTTTGTGTTTTCTTCATGAATTATTAATGAGTTTGAGATATATATATGTACTATTTACAGAATGAGTGGCCGTTCTGTATCGGGGTATACAGACACGAGGCGAAGCCGAGTGCCTGTATCCCGATACAGAACGGACACGAATTCTGTAAATGACTTCTAAAACGATCCGATTTGGTTAGTTCATTGGCGTAGTAATTTTTCTAAAAAAACGTTGTCTAAGTCGAGAAAATCAAAGCTAAAGTTTATGTAAATCAAGAGGAATCTGTATCACGTATACAGACACTCATTAAACATGGATTTTCTTTGTGTTTTCCTCATGAATTATTAATGAGTTTTAGAAATATATATACAAACGAGCACGTGTGATTTTGTTCACGGAATGTCGGAAAGTGCTCAATACCATAAAGGTACAGCGAATATAGTGTAGTTTAAGTGGGTTTACCTCAAAATGTTGAGTGTCGCAAGTGTCAGTTTCACGCGGGGCGATCTGACAGTTGCGACACTCAACATTTTGAGGTTAGCACACTTAAACTATACTATATATATATGTAATATTTATAAACCGCGCAGGAGGGCTTTATCGGATATAAAACACGAGGCGATAGCCGAGTGTTTTAGAGCCGATAAAGCCCGTACTGCAAGGTTTTTAAATGGCTTCTCAAAAGAATCACTTCATACGTTCATTGGCGTAGTAATTTTGAAAATTAAGCTTATCTCAGCCGTTAAAAACCAGCGAGAAACTTAGAGCGAGTCTATATCACATATATAGATCCGATACGCTCATGATTTTTCTTTGTGTTTTCCTCATGAATTATTAATGACTTTTAGAAATATATATATATATATAGTTACTTTTAATCGTCGATATAACGATATTGCCATATTGAAGATGAAAGCAATTATATCAATATCTGAGAGAAATGAAAAGTATTGCAGATATTATCAAGTAAGGTACTTAAAGTATATAAGCTAAAAATTAAAGATAAGAATAAGATTGATATATAAGTCCGTCTCGAAGTGGATTCTATTAGGGCCTGGGATAAATATTATATTCGCTATATGGTGGAGGTAGATCTTGAATCAGAGGTTCTTGTGATGGAGCATCTTGGTCTTCGTCATAAGGAGGGGGCGGATAAGGAGGATTTTGGAGTTGTGATGGATTATTTTGAACAGTTTGGATGTTTTGAAGAGCGATAACTGTTGAATCAGTTGGTTGGTTGAACTCCAGGCCTTGTTGCGTTCTACGCGGTGCTGACGCCATGCAGCGATAGAAACGGACGGCGATAAGGATGACGACAGCAAAAAGAACGCTTACAATTACAACAATATACCAGGAAGGTAAACCTTTGGCTACGTCTTCAGAACAATCTGACTTACAATAGTTGCTTGAGCTACAGCATTCACCTGGTCCACCACAATCGCTATCCAACTCACAAGGCTTGTCAACACAGCCTCCAGAACCACAGACATTGATTTGCCAGGAATACCTTTGTTTACAGCAGTACTTGTTGTAACCACAATCCGAGTTAGAAGAGCACTCGTCACAAGGTGATTTTGAACAATAATAGTTGGTCAAATTACAACATTCGCCTGGTCCACCACAATCGCTGTCCAAGTGACAAGATTTACCAATGCAGCCACCATAACCACAGACATTGTTTTGCCAGGAATACCTTTGTTTACAGCAGTACTTGTTGTAACCACAAAACAAGTTAGAAGAGCACTCGTCACAACTTGATTTTGTACATATGTTGCCTGAATTACAGCATTCACCTGGTCCGCCACAATCGCTATTCGAGCTACAAGGCTGGCCAATGCAGCCACCATAACCACAGATACTGGCTTGCCAGTAATATCTTTTACAGCAGTACCTGTCGTGACCACAATACAAGTTTTGATAAGAAGAGCACTGAGTACAACCTGATTGTGTACAATAGTTAGTTGAGTTACAACATTCGCCTGGTCCACCACAATCGCTGTCCAAGTGACAAGATTTACCAACGCAGCCGCCAGAACCACAGACATTGGTTTGCCAGGAATACCTTTTTTTACAGCAGTACTTGTTATAATCACAATCCGAGTTGGAAGAGCATTCGTCACAAGGTGATTTTGAACAATGATAGTTGGTCAAATTACAACATTCGCCTGGTCCACCACAATCGCTGTCCAAGTGACAAGACTTACCAACGCAGCCGCCATAACGACAGACATGACTTGGATACCAATGTAAACAGCAGTACTGGTTCAAACTACAATCCGTGTTAGAAGAACACTCGTCAGCTTCTACTTGTAGTTTCTTTTCGCACAACAAGATAGCAACAGACAGGAGAACGGCAAGCGATATGTTGAACGTAAGCATTGTTGACTAAGCTTCCGACAAGGATTCGTCGACAACAAACCCTACTCAAGTATGCATTATTTATTAGATAACATGACTTGGGTGGGGCAGACTAGCCGCATATGCATGCAATGAGGAATATGTAAAGCGCTCTACGTCCTATACAAACAAAGTGTATAACCAAATGTTCTTACAGTCATTAGCATCTCGCACACGAAATGAACATACATACATACATACATACATACATACATACATACATACATACATACATACATACATACATACATACATACATACATACATACATACATACATACATACATACATACATACATACATACATACATACATACATACATACATACATACATACATACATACATACATACATACATACATACATACATACTTTATTTCAACACGCTAGCCTCAACAACAATAAATGCTGGTTTCAATGAGGGGCGTGCTTAATTTAACTAATACAACAAATTTACTAATACTAATACTAATAAGCTAATTACAATAACTAATAAACAACTAGGAAGTTTACAAAGTTAAAAGATTTATAAAAATGATGATGATAAAATGAATGAATTTAGAATTCAGAGTGGCGTGATTCAACTTAATCTCATAGTCGGCCCTATAAACCTTTTAAAAGAATCCAACGACTCTGCTTGTTTCGCTTCGTGTATTAAATTATTCCAAAGCATGGCACCGTTATATTTAAAGCTTCTTCTGAGAAATTCTCTCTTTGGCTTTGGGAGTACTAAATTAGTATCATTGTTCCTTAGATTATATGTATTTTGATATTCATTAACTTTTCGAAAGGATTCTTTTAAATCTGGCGCGGTATAGTCGTTGAGTATTTTATACATGAAGACTGACTTTGTATAAGTTCGTCTTACATCTAACGCAACAAACGTCCGCCATTTCAAACTTCCAACATTTCAACCTGGAAATCTATTTGCTCTAAATGTTCCTCCACCCATAATCTGGCTTTCTTCACCTTATCGTCAATGCTGTTCTTAACTTTTTTTGCTTTTCACTAAAGTTTTTTTTTGTTTAAATATATTATTTTATAATCATTTATGTCTTATTATGCTGTATTGTGCTAGCTGTGTTTTATATTATATTATTATCATTGTATTTTTATAGTTTTTGGCAGTTTACCTTGTTGGGTATATACCTGTTGTAAACTTGCCTCGTTGTACATGCAATTTTCGTTTATATTTTTTTTAGTTATTGTACAATGAAAGCTTAATAAAATAAAATAAAATAAATATGAAGGTCTATATCTTATTTAATGGTTTGTATATAGGTGATCTGTGCAATCTGGAAAAAACACGCGCTCGTAAGTTTCTTAAAGATCTCAAATAGCACTCATCCTTTCAAAGCACTAAGAATCAGCTTCTAGTCTTCTTGCAGGTACTTTACTTGACAATATTAAAAAATAATTAGCTTCAAATTTGGACGAATTGTATGTCTTCCACGACCGGTGGGGAAAACCGCTGATTTGTTTAAAAATCTATTAAGCGCGCTTGCGCAGACCAAAAAACCGCTTCCCTTAGCGGCAAATTAACGATTTTGAGTAAACAAATGCAAAGTGGAGTTATATTATTATTGCGCAAAATTTTCGTGGTTTCCCCTCTTAAGACCACTACTGGTCAAAGACAAAGACTTTTCTGTTACAGCACTTTGAGGCAATGAGGCAATTTAAATAATTCTTTAAAGTTTAAAAAATTCTATACATCTCCATACTCTTAAACGTGAAATGAGAAGTCAAGTTTTGACTGAACAGTTTGATTCTTGATTAGTGTACTAATATTTGAATGTTTATGTTTGCATGTATAGTGTGTAGTTAGTGTGATATGAGGATTTATACAATACCCTGGTTGCTATGCGTGTTTTCATTGGTTGTTGCCCATGATCTATTAGAGGACAGACACATGGACACGTCAGATCACGTCAGCTGACTTGCTTTTTTTTCTTCATGCCCCAAAATCTGGCAAGAGTTTCGATAAAAACCTTTTAAAATTTTGGTATTGTATAAAACAAATAGATTCCATTTTTTGTTGTCTGTTCAGTTATAGATGCACAGAAGACGTCACAACGTGGTAAGAACATCAGTGACCCACTCGACTGCGTCTCGTGGGCCACTTTTTTGTTCTTACCACGTTGTGACGTCATCTGTGCATCTATAACTGAACAGACAACGGCAAAATGGAATCTATTTGTTAAATTGTCGTATTAAATATGAAGGCAATAGCAATAAGTTTGCCGAGAAATGAAAAGTATTTCCCGTTTACACTAGAGAAAAAGTATCCAGATTCACATTTTTTTAATTCCCATGAGGACGAAAAACAATGCGAATCCGGATACTTTTGCTCTAGTGTAAACGGGATGAAACTAAGCCATAAATTAAACTTAAGAATAAGATTCATATATATCCGTTAGTGTCGAAATGGGTTCTGTATAACACTATTCATCATTTAGTATTCGGTGTAGGCTGGAGGTAGATCTTGACTCAGAGGTTCTTGTGATGCAACATCTTGGTCTTCGAAATAAGGAGGGGGCGCATAAAAGGAATTCTGGAATTGGAATGGATTATTTTGAACAGTTTGGGTGTTTTGTAAAGCGACAACTGTTGAATCAGTTGCTTGGTTTATCACTTGACCTTGTTGAGTTCGTCCACGCGATGTTGACGTCATGCCGCGATAGAAACAGACGACAATGGCGATGGGGATGCCAACAGCAACAATGAGAACGCTTACAACAATTACAGCAATAAGCCAGGAAGCTAAAGCTTTGGTTACGTGGTGAACACAATTACGTGATTCCGTACAATAGTTTCTGGAGCTACAGCATTCACTTGGTCCGCCGCAGTCGCTATCCAAGCTACAAGGCTGACCAACGCAGCCACCAGAAACACAGACACTGTTTTCCCGGGGATACCTTTGCTTACAGCAGTACTTGTTGTAACCACAATCCGAGTTAGAAAAGCATAAGGTACAACTTGAATTTGTACAATAGTTGGTTGAACTACAGCATTCACCTGGTCCACCACAATCGCTATTTGAACTACAAGACTGGCCAACGCAGCCACCATAACCACAGACATTAGTTTGCCAGTTATATCTTTGTTTACAGCAGTACTTCTTGTAACCACAATCAAAGTTAGAAGAGCATTCGGTACAACTTGATTTTGTACAATAGTTGGTTGAACTACAGCATTCACCTGGTCCACCACAATCGCTATTCGAGCTACAAGGCTGGCCAACGCAGCCGCTATAACCACAGACATTGCTTTGCCAAGAATATCTTTGCTTACAGCAGTACTTGTTTTTGTTATAGCCACAATCCCAGTTGGAAGAGCACTCGTCACAACCTGATTTTGTACACAAGTTCCTTGAACTACAGCATTCACCTGGTCCACCACAATCGCTATCCAAGCCACAAGACAGACCAACGCAGCCGCCATAACCACAGATACGATTTTGATACGAATACCTTTGCTTACAGCAGTACTTGTTGTAACCACAATCCGAATTGGAAGAGCATTCGGTACAACTTGATTTTGTACAATAGTTGGTCGAGTTACAGCATTCACCTGTTCCACCACAATCGCTATTCAAACTACACGACTGACCAACACAGCCGCCATAACGACAGACACTACTTTCCAAGTTATTCCTTTTACAGCAGTATTCGTTGTAACCGCTACAATACGAGTTGCCATAACACTCTTCAGCTTCTACTTGAAGTTTTTTTTCGCTTAACAAGAGAGAAACAGACAGGAGAACAGCAAGCGATATGTTGAACGTAAACATTATTGACTAAGCTTCCGCAAAGGATTCGTCGACAACAAACCCTACTCAAGTATGCAGTATTTATTAGATAACATCACTTGGGGGGAGGAGACTATAGCCGTGTGCGTGCTGTATAAGGAATATGTGAAGCGCACTACTTCCGACAAACAAAGTGTTCTCACATGCAGTCATTAGAACCTCACGCACACGAAGTGAACGTAATGAACTCCTGAAATATGAAGGTATATACCTAATTGAATGGTTTGTATAGGTAATAGCATGGTTTCGAATCCAAAATGTGAAAAAAGAACACGCACTCTTGAGTTTTTCAAAGACCTCAGTCAAATAGCACTCCTTTCTTTCAAAGTACTAAGAAACTTCCGGTCTTCTTCCAGGTATTTGCGCAATATTAAAGAGTAATTAGTATTCTGACAGGATTTACTGATTATTATGTTTACCTCTGTTTAAAAAAAACAACTTGGAATGGTCACCTCGGTTAGATTACATTACCACTGTATTATCAATATCAAGATGCTATTCTCAGTTTGTTTAACAAAGTGATGTAAGCAAACGAACAACCAGAAGTTGACATTTGTTAAATATATTTGCTGTTCAAGCCCACTGCCGGTCAAAGACAAAGACCTTTCTATTACAGCACTTTGGTTTAATAGAACAATTTAAATCTTTCTTTACATTTCTATACTCCTAAACGTGAAAAGAGAAGTCAAGTGTTGAAACAGTTTGATTCTTAAAGTGCCTATGAAACGAAAATTAAGGGCCTGTTTATATGGAGCCGAGTTACCCGGCTAGCCGAGTTACTCGGCAAACCGAGTTACCCGCCATGTATAGAAGAAATTCAATGCTATCCCGGCAGAGTGTTTATATGAGACAGGCGGGTAACTCGGCCAGCCGAGATCCCGGCAAAACAGCCGAGATCTCGGCATGCCGGGATGAAAATATTCCCATATAAACACTCTCTTGCCGGGTAACTCGGCTAGCCGAGTTGAATTCGTCACAACAGCGCACGCGCCACTTATGAAGACAATCGGAAACTACTCATGGAATGTGAAACCATTATAATGCGTGGGCGGCTTTGCCGAGTAACTCGTCTTATATAAACACTCATCTTTTTTTTCACCATCATGAAAAAAGTAAAAAAACTGATACTCACTTCTCTAGACATTAAAATAACTAAAAACTAACAGGGTGTTAGCCAAAAAAGGGGGGGGGGGAATCTGCATTTACCACTTAAAATGACAAAGTAACATCTTTTGCAGTTTTTCGTTTCCTTGCTTCGTTTTTTCAAATATAATCACTTAAAAATTCTACACGTTTGGTGTTGTGGAGGAAACACACCTACACATGCACTCCTTTCGAATTAATCAAGTTTAATAATAGCAAAGATATATAACCTTCTCCAGTAACTCGTTATGCACGTGTGATGTCAGAATGTTTAATTTGCATGTGAAATGACCTGAAATATCTCAACAACGAAGCAAGGAAACGAAAAACTGCAAAATATGTTACTCTGCCATTTTAAGTGTTCTTTCAAATAACGCAGACTTTTGACACTTTAATAGATATAGGTTTTGTTCGAATGAGGCCAAAACTGCGGCTGTTAAAAACTTGTAAACAACTGTATCAAATCGTTAATAATTCATGACGAAAATTCAAAAGAAATGAATGTTTAATCAGCATCTTTAACTACGGATAAAACATTGATTAATAAAACATCAAGGTTTTATCAAAGTTAATAGGCACTAGTGCCTCAAATTGAGCTTTTTCTGACTGTAAATGATCTTATCTCACCTTTCCTACGACTCTTAAACAAAGTGTTCATTATTGACACTTAGAATTTGATAAGTAAGTTAAAATATTCGCGTCCGATCTTTATGGGCATCTACAATGGCTCGCCTTCGGCTCGCCATTATAACGATCACTATATATCACTTAATATATTAACTATCACTTACATGTAAAAGGTCTTTTATTATCTAAGCGTCCGTCATCAACGACAGCATCATCATTAGTCTCAATATGCTGAAGGGCAACTTTCTACGATTAAGTTTGATTCTTAATTAGTGTGCTAATATTTGAATGTTTATGTTTGCATGTATGGCGTGTAGTTAGTATGATATGAGGATATTGTCAGGCAATAGCAATAACTTTGAGAAATGAAAAGTATTTCACTTATTATTAAAATAAGGGACTTAAAGTAAGCTATAAATGAAACTTAAGAATAAGATTGATATATATATATATTTAATTTATTATTGAGTCGGTTTTCTTTGTTCTTTGGAGGGCTTTATATCGCATAAAGCCCTTGAATAATAATTAGAAACGAAATGAAATGAAGAAAAAAACAAGGAAAATCTTTGTCCAAGGTGGAAAAAAAGACAAAACTTTGTTGGAAAACCTCCTCAATAATAAATTAAGTCAATCTGCGCGTCCTCGGGTCTTTATATAGCATACATCCGTCGTTCTCGGGATTTATCTATTACATAATTATATGCGTTAGTGTCGAAGTGGGTTCTGTATAACACTACTCATTATTCATTCACTATTCGGTGTAGGCTGGAGGTAGATCTTGACTCAGAGGTTCTTGTGATGCAATATCTTGGTCTTTGAAATAAGGAGGGGGCGCATAAAAGAAATTCTGGAATTGGGATGGATTATTTTGAACAGTTTGGGTGTTTTGTAAAGCGACAACTGTTGAATCAGTTGGTTGGTTTATCACTTCTTGACCTTGTTGAGTTCGTCCACGCGATGCCGACGTCATGCCACGATATAAACAGACGACAATAGCGATGGAGATGACGAGAGCAACAAGAACGCTTACAACAATAAGCCAAGAAGCTAAACCTTTGGTTACGTCCTTCAAACAATCTGACTTACAATGGTTGCTTGAGCTACAGCATTCACCTGGTCCACCACAATCGCTATTCGAGTTACAAGGCTGGCCAACGCAGCCTCCTGAAACACAGAGAGGACTTTGGTAGGGATACCTTTGGTTACAACAGTAGTAGTTGTTTGTTGAATCACAATCCGAGTTAGAAGAGCATTTGGTACAACCTAACTTTGTACAATAGTTGCTTGAACTACAGCATTCACCTGGTCCACCACAATCGCTGTCCCGTTGACAAGACTGGCCAACGCAGCCGCCAGAACTACAGATATTAGTTTGGTTGTAATACCTTTGTGTACAGCAGTATTCATTGAAACGACAAGCGGAGTTGTAAAAGCACTCATTACAAGTTGACGTTGTACAGTACTTGCTCGAGCTACAGCATTCACCTAGTCCACCACAATCGCTATCCGAAGAGCAAAGCTGACCAACGCAACTAGATCTACATACGCGAGTTTGAAACCTGTATCTTTGTTTACAGCAGTACTTGTTAGAACCGCAATCTAAGTTCATATTACACCCGTCGGCTTCTACTTGAAGATTTAATTCGCTCAAGAAGAGAGCAACAGACAGGAGAACAGCAAAGGATATGTTGAACGTAAACATTGTTGACTAAGCTTCCGACAATGATATTCGTACTCGATAAGTATGCTCTATCTATAAGGCAACATGATTGGGGGGGGGGGGGGGGGGGGGGGGGGCAAAAACTGCTTGTATTTTCTTATATGTCGATTAGGGCTAATATACAGTGGTAAAATACCGTATAAATAATCTTTATTCTATTAAAACTAATATTGTACTTGTAATAGCTAAAATGATATCATATTCAATATACTGGTTGATTTGAGTACTAATTTGAATTTATAATAAATTTCTCAAGATAATATATTTTAGCTTCTCTTTTGAATTGAAAGATGTTCGTTTTTCCGTAAGACTATTAGGCCCTGTTTACATGAAGCGGATCGAGTGTTCAATTCTGATGGAAACGAATGGTTGAAGTCAATTATCCACGCAGTGGAGTGGGTTGACTTGAGATTCCAGGAAGGATCGACTTGAATGTCTCAATCTGATTCATCTAAACACGGTTTGACTTGAAAATGACTTGATACGCATGAGTGAAGTCAGTGCGTGTCGTGCTAAATGGCAGACATGCATTGAGGGAAGCACAGAAAATAATGTTCCAAAACGGAAAGCAATGGTCCAAGCAGATCGGATTCTTGACTTCACTCGCGTTTTTTATCTGTGATCTGATTGGACTGCCAATCCGCTTCATGTAAACAGGGCCTCCACAAGGACACTGCGCGATATAAGAATGTCCGCTGACCGGAGGCAGACTTATACGCTGGAATGTTCAGCTTATCCTTATGTATTTATAGCGTGGATTGTGGAACGTGTCGTAAACCTATCTACAAGATAGTCTGGAGCTAGCCCCTTTACACACTGGAAAGCTAAGACATTATCTCAAGAAATCGTTTTTAGGCTCAACGCGTCCATGTAAAAACAATGAAATTCGAATGAAATTCGACGTTTAACCGCGATGTCGCATTTGCGTCGCATCACCGACGAAGTTAATTCGAATTAAATTCATTTATTGTGAAAGGCCTATAAGGCCTACGCTAAACGTCGCACATACAATAGACGAATTTAACTTCGTCGGTAATGTGACGTAAATGCGACGTCGAGTTAAACGTCGAATTTCAATCTTCAATCTTTTTTTACTTGGACGCGTTTTGCCTGAAAACGATTCCTTAAAAACATGGCGCCAAATTGTCATAGACAGAAGAGATATATTATTAGGGACCTTACGATGCTAGGACGACGACGGCGGTTAAAAAGCAACATAAACTTTATAATTAAAAAAGGTCACGGCTAACTCACTATTATATTTGATATTTGAAGCTAGTTTAATGACTTTCAAAACGCCGCAGTACTGCTAAAAAGATTGTAGTGTCTGTATTGAGGTCAATCTTAAACAACAGTTCTCATCTTTTGGTCGTTGACGTCGTCCTGAAGACGTGAAAATGCTCTAAGTGGCGTTGTAGAAAGAACGAGGACGCTGTTGAGATTACTCTTGGGACTAAATATTATTCATTCTCTTTGTTTTACAACTAGAATTATTTTGTTTAGAAGACGTCGTCGTTGAAGTTGCCGTCGTACTTCGTAAGGTCCCTATTATCTATTGTGTGACGTTCAGCGCAGGCCTCAGAAAGAGTTTTATTAAAGTAAATTGTCCGCTTTGAGTGAGTTGACTGTATTGAATATCAAGGCAATAGCAGTAACTGAGAAAAATGAAAAAATATTACACTTATTATTAAAATATAGTTGAAGTGGGTTCTGTATAACCGGGTGTCCAGTGAAAACGTCCTCAGGTCAAAACGTCCTCACTTCTTCCAAACTGATCAGGGAACATATCAACATACATATACTACTCTATATAAGACTTATTAGTATATTTTTGACATTGACAAATACATTCTTCAAATGTTTCACGCCAGTAATCTGTTCTACTGTATAAAGCTGCAAGATCAGGTTGTTGCCAGTCTTTACTTGTATCAAATTTCCATTTTTATAGCAACACATAAATACAGCTACAAAGTCTAGTCAAACGATACAATTTAGCCATCTAACTGCTTGAGGTATTCACTTATGTACGTTTCTTTAACTTTCAAATGAAGTCTGTTAATATACTGTATTTATCTTTTTGACTTCTATGCCCCGAGGACGTTTTGACGTGAGGACGTTTTGACTGGTAAGCCTGTATAACACAGTTTATCATTTCGTAGCACAAGATTTAATGCCCAGCATAAAACACGAAATATAGCCATAGATAAGAGTATATATATTAACAAAAGGAACTAACGTTTCGTCGCATCGCGCAACATCATCAGAGTGAAGTAAAATATGTTTATCATTTAGTATTGGTGGTGTGCATCTTACGCCATTGTCGCCATGTTGGATGCATTTGACAAAAGTTTTCAGTCTGCAATTCTAATTTCATCCAACATACGAAAATATCTTTGTCCTTCAAATCTCAAAGGATTGGTTGCACAGCACCTATTCGGTATAGGCTGGGGGTAGATCTTGACTCAGCAGTTCTTGTGGTGGATCAATATAGCTTTCGAAATAAGGAGGGGGCGGATAATTCTGGAATTGGGATGGATTATTTTCAACAGTTTGGGTGTTTTGTAGCGCGACATGTGTTGAACCAGTTGGTTGGTTTCGCAGTTCATCTTGTTGAGTTCGTCCATTCCTTGCTGCCGCCTTGCCGCGATAGACTGAACGGACGACAATGGCGATCAGGATGACGACAGCAACAAGAACGCTTCCAATAGTTACAGCGGTAAGCCAGGCTAAATCTCTGTCTTTAGAACAATCTGACTCACAATAATAATAATAATAATTGCTTGAACTACAGCATTCATGTGGTCCACCACAATCGCTATCCCGTTGACAAGGCTGGCCAACGCAGCCGCCGTAACGACAGACAGAAGTTTGGTAGGAATACCCTTGAGAGCAGCAGTAGTAGTTGTTTGTTATATTACAATTCAAGTTGGAAGAGCACTCGTCACAATTTGATTTTGTACAATAGTTGCTTGAGCTACAGCATTCACCTGGTCCACCACAATCGCTGTCTGAGGTACAAGACTTGCCAACGCAGCCGCCATAACCACAGACATTGGTTTGCCAGGAATACCTTTGTTTACAGCAGTGTTTGTTGTAACCACAATCCGAGTTGGAAAAGCACTTGTCACAATTTGATACTGCACAATAGTTAGTCGAGTTACAACATTCGCCTGTTCCACCACAATCGCTGTCCCATGTACAAGACCGACCAACGCAGCCGCCAGCAACACATACATTGGTTTGGTTGAAATACCTTTTTATACAACAGTACTCGTTGAAACTACAATCCGAGTTGGAATAACATTGGTCACAAGTTGACGTTATACAATGCTCGCTGGAACTACAGCATTCACTTGGTCCACCACAATCGGTATGATAGGAGCAAAACTGGCCAACGCAGCTAGGTCTACAGACGCGAGTTTGAAACCTGTATTTTTGTCTACAGCAGTACTTGTTTATAGAACCGCGGCAATCTAAGTTATTACTACACTCGTCGGCCTCTACTTGAAGCTTTTTTTCGCTCAACAAGAGAGTAGCAGAAACGAAAACGACAAAGGATATGCTGAGCGTAAACGTATACATTTTTCACTGAGCTTCCAATAACGATTTGCGAAAAGCAACGTAAACAAACTCTGACAGCTGTATAATAGCAGGTTGTATTTTCAGTACTAGAAACACGAGTGGGAGAGACGCATTGAACTATAAGAAGACTGGAACGATAACTCAGGGGGGGGGGGGGGGGATTTTGAAGCCAGTGCCAGTCCCTTTGCAGGTAGCTCCCGTGCTTCAAGTTACTTAATTTTCATCCTGCCATATATTTTGTTTGGGACGATAACAAATTACTCCAAAACAACGGATTGAAATACATTGTTTTATACGTATGTTTTTATAAATAGCATTAGCTTCAATTTGATGTATAGTATAAGTTTCCTCGTTATTTTAAACTTTTTAAAATGTAGTAAATGTTCGACCATATTTCGCTGGGAAATAACACTAATATATATATATATATATATATATATATAATTGGGCTATGTTAGTGCAACTAATAAACTTTGGACTCGTGAAGGCATGCGAATTTTCATTGTGAAATTTGGAGGTATAGAAAGGTTTATCAGAACATTTTGTATTGGTCTTTCAATATCAGTGGACTATTTGTGGACGTTACGAGGCTTGGAACTTGATAGTTACGGGGCTTGGAACTTGATAGTGTTTAAGAATAATATAAAAGTACTGAAAATGTCTTAGTTTACAAATAGACATATTCGTTATCTTTACTATTTGTATATGTGTCAAAATCCATGTTTTCTACCTCATCTTGCTATAGTCTTGGTGTGCTAGTGTTTGGTATTCCTAGTACTTCCTAGTTCCAACTACACCAATCTATTAAAGCACGTAGAATCCGAATATGATGGGGGAAAAATTAATTGAAATTTTTTTCCGTTGATTTTGGGATGTTGAATCGACGAGTTTTGTAGTATTTTTTATAAAAAGCCGTGTTGTTTATTTATTTATTTATTTATTTATTTATTTATTTATTTATTTATTTATTTATTTATTTATTTATTTATTTATTTATTTATTTATGTTTTTGCCAACAGTGTATAAAGAATATTTATACCTACACACAAATAAATATATACATAATTAAACGACAGACAAACATGCACACATACAAACTAAAATTTAAGAGAAGTGACAAGGGTAGCCGCGACAGCATGTGCCAGTTACTGCGGTCCCGTATATAAATAGATTAAGAGGAAAAACAAAAAAAAAAAGAAGAAAAAAGTTCAATTCAGATCAAAAGAAAAATAAATAAAGGAACGATGAAAATCCGCATAGTAAAAGCTGTTAAGTACAACAGCGAAGGTCACCAAGCAAGCTCCGGGCGGAGTTGCACTTGGGACAAATTGATCTCCATGACCGAGGATTATCTGGATCGTATGCACAGTCCGCCAGCGCGAGAGTGTAGTAAGATATAAGTTGATTTTTAAAGTTGCAAGTGCACTGGCACTAGCAAGTGTGTGACGTGAATGGAGGAACGATTTTGCGATCCATTAAAGTATAAACACACTAAAAAAGCGTCAAATACTTTAATACATGCATGTGCGGTTGGAAACTTGCACAAGTCAGCACTGTATATTCATCATAAATCAGCTTTTCCTATGATTTCAATCGTCCAGGTTCAACTGTTTACGTCACAGAGTTGCTAGTGCCAGACTCTTTATACAACACTGCTTTTTTTAGAATACTTCGTTAAAAAAAAAATCAGAAATCAACAAAAAGTACGGTTTGCTTCAAATTTTTATCATCATATTCGTATTCTCCGTACTTTGGCGCATATAACTGAACAAGCCGGAAAAATAATTTGCCTTGAGTTGACCTTTAAGAGTCTAAAGGGGCTATGTCACCCCATTTTTAACAATATTTACAGAAACAAAATTCTCCTAAAATTGCATAAAATCTCATAAAAAGGGGATATTACACGGTTGCGAGAAGATATGGATTTTATGTTCGAGTGGCAATATATTGCTCTTGCCACGAGAACAAAAAATCCATATCTTTGAGCAACCGTGTAATGTTCTATTTATTATATGGACAATGAAATTATACGTGGAAGTGATGTTGATAAACTGAGTTTAATGCAAAAACTACAACCGCTTGACCTAAAACTTTTAGAAAATACAAATGAAAAATACAACAGCTTCTTCGAATACGTCATTTTACGTGAAAAACCTGAATTAAGAGAAGTTACTGGCTCAAATTTACTTGATTCGAAACTTGTGGCGAAAGGCGTAAATTTTGACTTGTCGATATGTCACTCGCGAGCGTTACATACGAGAAATACGCCACTCGGTTCCCGGATGTAGTGAAATATGGATTCTACGAGTGTTTTAGTTGCTAGTAAAATACTCTTCTCCATACAATTTGTTTCTGTTTAACCAAGTATCTATTATTCTTCATTTCCATCAAACACTATACAACAAATAATCTTCTACTCCGTGTTTCGCCAAAGGAATTCAAATCAAAACGCTTATTAAATTCGAACTTCACAATGAACTTCGTGAACCTTCCATACCTAGTTCCCAACCTTCCAACAAATGTTGACAAACGAATTTCAAAAGCAAGCTGCAACTGACTATAAAAGTTCAGAAATCCTTCATAGTTGTTAGGCGACTCGTGTTTCAAAATCGAATTAAAGTATACAGCTTAAAGTTTGAAGTTTGCAGCTCAGAATTTCAACATAATTTAAGCTAAAAATATAGCATGTCGTATGTAGCCCTTTTAATAAACATTCGTAAAGCATCCTGTTGTTTGTGTCGTGGCATAACCGTCCTTGTATTATCAGATCTACGCTATAAACGTCGCACAATAGACGAATTTAATTCAGACGAATTTTATTCGAATTAACTTTGTCGGTAATACGACGTAAATGCGATGTCGAGTTAAACGTTTAATTCGACGCGACGACAGTTCGTCGTGTAACTCGAACACGCATTATCGTCGTCGCAGACAAATGTAATTAATCGAGTTATACGTCGCAGTTTCGTCGAGTAAAATTCAAACAATTAAATTCGTCTGAATTAAGTTCGTCTATTGTGCGACGTTTTATGTGCAGGTCTCAGTAACGAAAGCGGCGGAATCACTTTCATTATTATGGACCTTACGAAGTACGATGGCAACTTCAACGACGACATCTTTTAAACAGAATAATTCTAGATGCGAAACAAAGAGAATGAATAATTTTTCGTCTCTAGGGTAATCTTAATACCGTCCTTGTTCTTCACTCAACGCCACTTGGAGCATTTTCACGTCTTCAGGACGACGTCAACTCACCAAAAGATGAGAACTGTTGCTTGCTCTGTGTTGCTTGCTCTAGCTGTGTTGCTTGCTAGCTTCGTATATCAAATATAGTAGTCAGTTACCTTAGCCGTGACATTTTTTTAATTATAAAATTTATGTTGCTCTTTAACCGCCTCTTTAACAAAGCGAGGCTAAGACAACATTTTCACCGTCAATTTCATCTGCGGTATTAAACCTGAAGGAGCTAGGTAACTCTTTTCAGTGGAAAACTGCACTGACATACCCGACAGAACTGATTCGGAGTAGGAGCATTTCGAGGTCTTCCTAAGCGCGATTTTATTATTTTCTCCGGAGTAGCAGTTGCACTACCCAGCGCGCTCATCCCTCAACCGGTGACAATGGCAATGATTTCCTCGCTTTATTTTTTCTCGCCTCTCGCGCGCGCTCCACCGGCGCCCTCTCAAGCCTCTTTCCGCTGCCCCTCTCAGCCCTTTCCCCCAGAACAGAACGCCAGGCTATCGTCGTCCTAGCACCGTAAGCTCCCTACTGATAATGCAAAGACGGTTATGCCACAACACAAAGAGCAGGATGCTTTGTGTATTTGCTAGAAGGCCTTAGTATTAAAGCCAATTTATACCTTTTACTGTCTCATCGTATGTATGTAATTATGGGCAAAAAGAGCACTCAAAACGTGAAACACACAGTGTGCAATTACAGAAGTAAAGAAATCAATTCTACATGGATTCAATTATGAAGCATGAGTTCCCTAACAACTTTGAAGTAGTTCTGAACATTGAAGGCTTTAAACGTTTTTGTTATATTATTACCAAGAAAAGATACTTGCGCTTTCAATTCCAATTAAGTGTACCCTACTTCTTAGAATTGAACACAGCTTAACAGTTCCTTTTGTAAACACGGCAACAGAATCAGAGTTCATGCTGTTCTATTATTAGTAAAATTATATTATATACATAGATATACTAATCATATCTGTTGACGTGGTTTAATAGTTAGTGGTTTAATAGTAAGAGCGCGCTCTATCAATCGATTTCTAATCATATATATATAGAATACAGTTGAACCTCCATTAAAGGACCACCTTATATGTACAAAAAAGTGGTTACAGAATAGAGATGGTCGCTTAAAAGACCATGGGGGGACCAATAGCTGAAGCCTTTCAAATTGAATTGTTATTGAATGAAGCGAACCTAAGAATCGAAAGAAAAATTGCTACGGGGGGGGGGGGGGGGGGGGGCAAATAGATAACATTTTTAAAATTTATTAGTTATTGAATGGAGCAAACTTTGAGTTCTGACAGATTTAAAAACGAGATTGAAACTGAAAACGAATTATAGTGCGTGAAGTCAAACAAGCAAGTGTACCTTACGAGCAAAGTGAAAAGGTGGTAAAATGCCGAGTAATTAAATACTTTTGAGCGGAGCCCTTTATTATATATAAAGCAATATAATAGTCGAGTATAGTTCGGTATGGGCAGTGTGTTACGATGTATAGAAAATCGTAAGGTGGTTATAACCAGTTGAAATTTTAGAGAACGAAATACTGACGTTTCAAGAGGCAAGACAAAGTAATTAACGTTATTCATCAGAGTAATACAGAAGTAGAATGCATGCAGCTGTGTAGCCAGCAGTGTGTTACGATGCATAGAAAATCCTAAAGGCGAACTGTCGAGATTTTGAAAAACGAAATACTGACGTTTTAAGCCAAAATCCTTCATCAGAGTAATATAAAAGTAAAGAGTGCTATGTGTAATGAGACAGTGTGTTACGATGTATGGAAAATCTTAAAAGGTGGTAAACTGCCGACGTTTTAATTAGTAACGAAATACTGACGTTTCGTGCGGAGTCCTTTATTATAGTAAAACATGATGTGATACTAAGTAAAACAAGGCTTGTATATATATGCGAAATCTATTCTATGTTCTACAAAAAGAGTAAATCTTTACCTCGTTGTGTACCCTAAAATCTCAAGATTTCGTGAACTGTCTGAACTGAACAACTCGCTCACCTTCGAGTCTCCATTTGTTAATCGTCAATACACAAATATCGTACAAAGTACAAACAATCGCAATAACTAATAGAAAAGCAGAAAAATATTTTACATACCAAATATAACATGCACTTAGTTAAACTAAACCATTGAGTGATTACATATAAAAGTTTATACGTTAATGTATAAAAGTGGTCTGTAGCACAGTTCATCGTCAGTATTTAGCGTAGGCTGGAGGTGGGACTTGAGCAACAGGTTTTGAGGCTGCAGGAATATCTTGGCCTTGGTTGAAGTAAACAGGAGGAGGAGGAGCCATTTGGAATTGTTCTGGGTTACTTTCAGCAGTTTGGGTGTTCTGTAGAGCGAGAACTGCTGCACCAGTTTGTTGTTGTCTGACCACTATGCCTGGTTGAGTCCGTCCACGCATTGCCCTCACCACTCCGTAAATGCAAGCGACGAGAATAGCTAAACCAACAACACCACTTACGACACATACAGGAATAAACCACGAGGGAAGTCCACGGTCTGCACGGCAACGACTAGACGTTGTACAATAGTTGCTTGAACTACAGCATTCACCTGGTCCACCACAATCGCTGTCTGAGTTACAAGGCTCGCCAACGCAGCCGCCAGAACCACAGACATTGCTTTCCGAGGAATACCTTTTTTTACAGCAGTACTCGTTGTAACTTGTACAACCCGAGTTGGAATAGCACTCGTCACAACCTGATTTTGTGCAATACTTGCTTGAACTACAGCATTCACCCGGTCCACCACAATCGCTGTCCGAGTTACAAGGCTCGCCAACGCAGCTAGATACACAGACATGTTTTTGGTAGGAATACCTTTGTTTACAGCAGTACTTGTAACCTGTACAATCCGAGTTATAAGAGCACTCGTCACAACCTGATTTTGTACAATAGTTGCTTGAATTACAGCATTCGCCTGGTCCACCACAATCGCTACCCGAGTGACAAGACTGGCCAACGCAGCCGCCAGAACCACAGACATGGCCTTGCCCGAGATACCTTTGCTTACAGCAGTACTTGTTGTAAGTACAATCCGAGTTAGAATAGCACTCGTCACAACTTGATTTTGTGCAATACTTGCTTGAACTACAGCATTCACCCGGTCCACCACAATCGCTGTTTAAGCTACAAGACTGACCAACGCAGCTAGATACACAGACATGTTTTTGGTAGTAATACCTTTGTTTACAGCAGTACTTGTAACCTGTACAATCCGAGCTAGAAGAGCACTCGTCACAACCTGATTTCGTACAATAGTTGCTTGAATTACAGCATTCACCTGGTCCACCACAATCGCTGTCTAAGCTACAAGGCTGACCAACGCAGGTAGACCTACAGACATGACTTTGCCAGGAATACCTTTGCTTACAGCAGTAGTAGTAGGAACCACAACCCGAGTTGGAATAACACGCGTCATAAGCTTCTACTTGAAGTTTCTTTTCGCTCAACAAGAGAGCAACAGACAGGAGAACAGCAAGGCATACGTTGAACGTAAACATTATTGACTAAGCTTCCGACAAGGATTCGTGAAAAACGCAACTGAACAAACCCTACCCAGGCATGCTGTATTTATTAGGCGACAAAATCAGGGGGGCAGACTAGCCGTGTGCTATGAAGCGACCCTTCGAAAACGAAAGTCGTGGCCGGCTTTCCATGTAAACAGAATCTAAGTCTAATTCGGACCGATTCGGGCGAGGGAAAAAAAGCTTTTTAACTGACGTAATAAGCGTACTTTCACCTCTCAAACTCAATACGTTGTTTTAAATGAGATTGATAAAATAATGCTTCTCAGCTGGCTGTCACGAGCTGGAAGACAATTAATGCAAATCTTGAAGCAACAGGGGAACCAAGCTTATATAATTTTAAAGCCTGCCTCGTGTAAAACTAAAAAGCAAAATTCAGGCTGGTCCGAGTTTAGGTCGGTCTCATGTAAACACCATACTGTTTACAGTTGATTTCGCATTACTCAGTACCGCCGTCTGTTGCGAAGTTCGTTCGGAATTTCGGAATTACCTTACAATTTTCTTTGATCCAAAGCTCGCAATTTGATCGGATAATTTGTCAAGCTTGACAACGTAATTCCGAATTTCCGAACGAACCGTCGGAACTTCCCAACTAACTTCACAACACACGGCGATAAGGCGATGTGAGGTTTCAACCATTTTGCAAACTAAGTAAATGCGATTTAACCAATCAAAAGGCTCAAAACACCCCACATGACTATTAGTTTCCTGTCCAGTCCTTTTCCATTGTGGGAGGACGGAGGATTTATTTTAGCGTGTTCCGGTTTCGATTTTCCGTTGTAAATTTCAATAGGCCATTTGCAACATGACGCGTACGATGGCGGTGAGTGACTACAACTACCTTCGGTAAATTTATGAGTAATTGCATGTTTGGTGAATTGATCATAAAATTGAGTTGGTCGGTAATGTGAGGAGGTAATAGACGTAACCCACGCACACACCTGCACACACGCTTGCACACACAGTATATAGCGAAGCTAACTATGGCAACAGGTCATATATGATATGCAAATTAAAAATAATTTATATATTCATACTTTTAACAAAGTATATCCACCAGTTCTTATTTTGTTGGAAATTTTTATTTCCACTTAGTAAGATTGCTATAATGTTTAATTTCTTGCATTTTTATTTTGTGATAATTGCGTTGACAGATATATATTTCACTAGAAAGCTGTATTCAATTGTAAGACGTTATAGGATACAATTAATAATTTTAATTGGATATATTACTTGAAAGCCCAAGTAACTTTTCTTGGGTTCTGACACATTTAAAAACAAGATTATGATTATTATTATTATTATTATTATTCTTTATTTAAGGAGGATAAGTTTTTCAGCAGAGCTGGTGGGGTCCTCCATTTACAGCTAAGACTTATAGGTGTATTAAGCATTTTACATTGTTGTCTACCATAAAATCTCAAGATTTCGTGAACTGCATGTCTGCATAAACTGAACAACTCGCTCACTTTGGAGTCTCCGTTTGTTAATCGTCAATACACATTCAATATTGGACAAAGAATCGCAAAAAAATATTAGACATATCAAATAAAACATGCAACTTATAGTTAAACTAAACCATTGAGTGATTACATATAAAGGTTATACGTTAAAATTATTGTGGTCTGCAGCACATGCAGTTCATCGTCAGTATTTAGTGTAGGCTGGAGGTGGGACTTGAGCAACAGGTTGTGAGGCTGCAGGAAGATCTTGGCCTTGGTTGAAGTAAACAGCAGGAGGAGAAGGAGGGATCTGAAGTTGTTCTGCGACGAATTTAATTCAGTGACGAGCGAGGAAAATCCCACTAGATCGCGCCAAAAACGTCCAATAGAGCGTTTTCATCTGACGTCACGGCGGCCATATTGGTGTACCAAAACAATGAAATGGCGGCCATATTGGTGTACGGTATGGGAATTAGCTCTTTCTTATTCAAATATTTCGTATCGTTTCACCACCCCCATGGGGCCACCGATCACGTGAGTGAAAACGCTCTATAGGCATGCGAAGTAAACAAAATCTGATCACGGGATCAAAAAATATGTTATCATAATTTATGCATTTAATTCGATGCGACGATACAGCGACGTCTGAAACTAACACGCATTTCTTCCCAACTATAACTCCGCAACACATGGCGGTAAAGTAATGTGAAATCAACTGCAATAACAGTATACACTAGAGCGTATTGATATTTTAAAAGAAACCTAAAATACCTAAAATTGTAATATAAAATGTAAAATAGATCCTTTACAATTTTTTCGTATCTTTCTTCGATTTCAAGATATTTCAATTTGTTTAATATGTAAATGAGTGATGGTCTCTGACGTCAGAAGCAGAGTACAGTATTTTCACACGTAGCAAAATCAGTTATATCTCTAAATTTGTTCAACGAAATCACTTGAAACTGTGCGCATAAAACCGCCTTGTGACACTGAACATTTCATAATTGATTTTGCTTTGTGTAAAAATACTGTACCCTGCTCCTGACGTCAGAGCCCATCTCATTGACATATTAAACAAATTAAAATATCTTGCAAACGAAGAAAGGCACAAAAAGTTGTAAAAGATCTTCTATTACAATTTCACGAGTTCTTTCAAATTAAACAAACTTAATTTTTATTACCAATTATTAAAGAATAGGAGAAATTTTGAATCTCAATGGGCCCACATGAGACCGGGTTATCTCGTGGGGTAAGGATAACTCCAGGAGCTAGGCAGTGCTGTGAGTAACTTCGTTACAAGTAACTAGTTACAGTAACTAGTTACATTTTTAAGTAACTGTAACTGAAACTAGTTACTTTTTCTGAAGAAGTAACTATAACTAGTTACTTTTTTAAAGAACTGTAACTAGTTACAATGATTTGGTTAAAAAATGTGACTAGTATAGTTACTGATATTCAGTTGGGGATATCATTCTTTCTTGATAAAAATGGTTTTGATATAATAATAAAGGTACATTACACTGTTAATTTTAGGGTGTTAATTTAGCACCAAAAGTGGTGTTAAATAAAAAGGTACAGAATAGCACCTTTTGGGGTGCTATTTTAACACCTATATTTAAGGTGTCAATTTAGCACCTTGCGAAGTGCTAAAATAGCACCATTTTTGGTGTCATAATAACCGGGATTTAAGTGTTATTTTAGCACTTACGCCTTAGTGTTAATATAGCACTTGATTATGGTGCTATTGCACCACCGTAATATCCTAAAATGTATTTCCTTGGCACACAAACTGCAATAATATTTATAAAAATATGTATATTATCAATAATATATGTATAAAAAACTATAATATATGCATAAAAATATGTATATTATCTACTTTATACTATCTGTCCAAGAGCTAATAGTAATGTTCAATTCTTTAATAAGTTTTTGCACAGAAACCCCGTTCTTCGCTTCTTGTGTCCGACTCAACATAATAGCCTCCAAGAAGGCATAAACATTCGATACACCTGGTGTGTATTCCATGTTTAATACATAAAATGTACCAACGAGGAGTACCACTGCCATAGGTATTTGATTATTGGTTACTGAAGATAACTCCAGTAATATTTGTCCTTCTACAGCAATGAACAGGGGATCCACCTGGGTAAGATCTCCAGATCCAACAAGCCTTGGGTAGGTTGTCTTGGAAACCTCTTCATCAATCGATTCATCGTCCTAAACATAAAAATCAAAACATTATTTATATGGCACAGTACATGGTTTACAAACATGATATTACCCTTTTGTTCCAGGCCTAGAACACAAAAGGGGTAGTTAAATACACTTTTAAAATGGAGACCAAAGTTAAGGCTCAGACAAGGGCTCACAGACAGTTTATAAATAGCTTAACCCATTAACTGGCAGTACCCTACCACTAACAAGAAAAACACCCTGGTGTTTGACACAGTAAAACACTAAAGTAGGGCATGTCCGGGCACCTTGCCAGCTAATGGGCTAAAAGCAATACATTTTAACATTATATTTATTGTTAATTGCAAACACTTACATAACAAATTTTTAGAAACAATAGTTCTGCTGCCTTCTCCTTTAATAGATCTTGTAAGATCAAAGCAGCCACTGTACTCTTTATCTCTGTTAAGAGAAAAAGAATATGAATTAAAATAATTCACAAGCAATATGCTAGTGGGGGCTCTAATGAATGGTGGACCTAGGGAGGATAAGGCACCAAAGGTAAATTTTGGGAACAGGATACTTTGGGTTTTATATGCTCATGAAAAAGTAAGAATTATTTAAATTATGTACCAGGTTCTCTATCTGGCTCCTCTTCCAACAAACTCTCCATCATGCTTACCAGGGATGTTATGCTTCTTTTGGTGCACCCGGAAGCATACTTGATCATTTTCTTCTCCAGCAAGGTACTAGCCATATCACGAACCAACTTGTTATTATTTAAAATCCTTCCAAATTCTGCCTTCACCTATAATAGAATACAGTCATGTGTTTACTAAACCATATAAAATAGCAATAAGTTATTAAGAATTGCGATATTTTTCTCAATTTACTTGTCTATAAAACTTCGCCGCTCCTTCATCGTCCGCCATTTTGAATGCGAAAAACGTGTTCATATGGTGCTAATTTGACACCCAAAATTTAACTCTTGAAATGGGGCTATTTTAGCACTTTCACTTACAGGTAAGGAGTTATTTTAGCACCTTAAAAAAGTGTTAGATATCTAAGGTGCTAAATTTGCACTTTTATACCAACTCGTGATTTTATGGTGTTAAATTGGCACCCAAATCGGTGCTAGAATAACACTTGTCATTTAGCACCACCAAAAGGTGTCGAATTAACACCTATGAAGGTGCTATTATAACACTCTGAAATTAACAGTGTATGTACACATTTGACTATTTCTGCTTAGTGACAACTATATTTAGGCATTTAGCTGTAAAAACATAATTATGGTACTGGCATCTAAAAACAAGTAATTTCTTTGTTGATTCTAGTAACACGGACAAAGGAATGTAACTTTGTAACTAGTTACAAAATTTTTGAAGTAACTTTGTAACTGTAACTAGTTACTTTCTTTTCATTGTAACTTTTATCGGTAAGTAGTTACTTTTCTAACGATGTAACTGTAACTAGTTACAAAAATTATGTAACTTTTACAGCACTGGAGCTAGGGTCAAAGTTGACCCTGTTTCACATGATAAAACGCAACTACCGAGTTATCCCTGGCCCCCGAAGTCACCCTAGCTTCATATGAACGTTTCAACCCATGTTATCCCGGGCAACAGCATAATTATCCAAGCATAATTATCCAAAAGTTGAAACTAACCCCCAGAGATAACTCGGGTGAAAGCGTTCACATGGGGGTAGGGTTAACTCTGGCCCTTGGGTTATCCTATCGCTCAGACCGAGTTATCCCTTCCTTCGTGTTATCTCCATCTCATGTCAACGGGGTTTTTTTACATGGAAATGAGAGGGATAACCCTACACACCCCCCCCCCCCCCCAGATAACGTGCCTCATACGAACAGGCCCTATGGATGAAATCAGCGAACCTTTACGGTGATAGACAATAACATACATTTATTATATGGCTGAGCTTGTTTTCGGGTCATTACGCCAAACGGCGCACGCTGATTGGTTGCTGAGAGGTCTGGAAAAAGCCGTAATGCCCTCTCGGCACTGTGCGAGGGCATTACGTCCTTTTAAATGACCTGCAAGTTTTGGCGGGAAAATTGCTGAGTTGATTTGAATGAAAATAAAAGCGAATTAGATATATTCGTTGGAAAATGTTGAACAATAATACGTCCTGAAACATCAGTGTTTCTTTTTATAAAAACTTCTTATTTAAAAGCGCGAAAAATAAAGCCTGACAGGTGTAAACATGAAGCGAAACGAACAAGCTCAAAAGTAAGAACTAAAGTGAACAGCGACACCTGATCAAGACTAACGTAGAACTAAAAACAGATAAGAAAACAAACCAAAAAACCTCGTTTTCTTGGTCTGTACGGGAAAGTATTTGCCTTCGGTTTCTCTCGCACAAACCTCGCTCCTTCGTCGCTCGGTCTGTACGAAAACCTCAGGCAAATACTTTCCCGTACAGACCTCGAACTCATTTTACATTACGAATTACATTACATTCTCAAACTCATTAATAATTCATGAGCTAATTAGAGAAAAATATTTGGTCATGTGTATGAGTTTTGAAACCTGGTAAAGGTCGCGGAAACTGAATTCTTAATTAAGAAATCAGATAATAAACGGCACAAACAAAGAACCGTTTATTACCACATTTCTTAATTTATAAATTCAACGTGAAACCATTGTCTATAAATCTAATATATGCACCAATATTAAGTCCCTCTACTATAATTGACGATTGAGAAGCTATTTCATAAACTCGTGTATCGTGTTTTACCAGTGGTTTCAAACACTCGAGAACAATAAAAATCACTCGGCCTGATTACCTCGTAATTTTCAATGTTCTCTCGTGTTTGTAAAACAGATCGGAAAATAATAAAAATCACTTGGCTTGCAGTCTCGTGATTTTCATTATTCTCTCATGTTTTACAAACACTCGAGAACAATGAAAATTACTCGATTAACAGCCTCGTGATTTTCATTGTCCTCTCGTGTTTGTAAGTAACCCCTGGTAAAACACGATACACGAGTTTATGAAATATTACTTGAAGAGCTAAACGCTGTCGTAAGCGATTAGCTTCTATCTTTCAGTGCGGGGTTGCCTCACTGATCTCTATATCACTGGATAGGCCATTCCCTATGGCCAGCAGTCAAACATTTCGTGGCAGTCGCCGCCATCTTACGTAGTGGAACATATGACGCATTGCGGCCTTAGAACTTGTTCCCAATCCCAAAGTTGACTGACATGAGCAATCTTGACGTCAGCACGGTCAGATTATCCGGGGGAGGAATATTAAGTACTCCGTGCTGGGGGAGTCGGAAAAGGCGTAAAGCAAACAACAGATGCTGGTTCGTAACGTTCGTTTAGTTTTCACTGTTTAACAACAAATACAGTCAATAGATGGCAAGTACACAACACGAGATATTGTTAAGGCATTAAGATTACTATAAAAGGTACAATTTAAGACTTAGAATTGAATTATTCGTATATTTTATAGTATATTTTTCAGTTTATATTATCGTTAAGTTTCTTCGTTGTCGGCACTGAAGAAAAACAACGGAATTTAAAGGTTTTACAGCTCAGTAACAGAAACAAATGCAAGAAATTAGCGTCTTAAACCTTATTAAGTACTTCTTGTGTCCTTACATTCGTTTAAATTTTCTTAAAATAACTCTTTTTGTCTGTTTTCAATCTACGAAAGCTATGAACTTCAGTGGCGGCCATCTTGGGTAGTGGTCACGTCATCATACAGCTGGCACGCAAAATCCAGCCTCATGCCCCATCCAGTTTTATTGAGATCAGAGGGTTGCCTTCATAAGCGACCAGCAACTTTTTCGAATTCTCGCTTACGGCAGCTTTGGCTGTATACTTTATTTTCCCTTATTAGGCAAGGTCGTCCGTGAGGAGATTAAGCTCAATTACAACAACTTTTTCGAATTCTCGCTTACGGCAGCTTTGGCTGTATACTTTATTTTCCCTTATTAGGCAAGGTCGTCCGTGAGGAGATTAAGCTCATCTGCTAAAGTATTCCATGTTCAATTTTACGAAAAAGGATTTTTGGTATGTTGTTCATTTACATTTAGAAGTAACACGTTTATAATAGTAGATGTATTAGATGATATTTTTGTATAGGTAATCGCATGGGGCCGAGGAACATTAAGGTTTAAATTTCACAAGTGTTTTCAAAATTTTACAAAATTGTAAGATTTTGAAAACACGAGTGAAATTAAACCTTTATTTTACGAGAACTCATGCGATTATGTGTTTATAATAATATAACGGGCAAAATTAATCAAGAGCTACATGTACCTTATCACGGTCGGTGCTCGGCAACATTCCAAATTTCCCTCGCTCTATCGCTGTTCCTGTACGCACGATCGAGAATCGCATAGAAAATCGACCACTTTCATGGGGCAGTTCGCAGGCCACGTGCGTGCTGACTCACGTGAGTTGTCGGCCAAGCTTGATGAAATTTGCTAAATTATATTATTAAACACACACACACACACACGCGCGCGCGCAAAACAATAACAAGTGAACTGTCCATATATAGCAAAAAAACAAAATCAAGATAAAGAAAAAATCAATCAAAGTTATCTGATAGTTGAGATATTTATTCACCCTCCATATAGTTGATTGGGTTTGTTTTATGTCAACTCGTCACTTCGTCAGATTCGTCAGTCGTCAAGTATACTTTCCACGACTGATTCGAACTTTAAAATCCGTTTTAAAGGTCAATTGGGTACACACATCTGCCAAAAAATAACAACCCAACTTCTTTTGGGGGTAGTAAACGGCCAACAAATAACAGATTTTAGTAATTTAACATGGAAGTTTACGATACTAGATCGCATCTTATTCTTCGTCTAATTTTTCCGCCATATTTGATTTCAAGTCAGCAAATGCTTGATATCCTACAATATCCCTATAGTATCCTTCAATGGATCCATTATTTTCCTTTATCTTCCTAATTTTATCGTATGAACCCACATGTACCACAACGCTCCTTCGCTCCTTATTCATCTCGCGCCAGTCTCGCTTGGTCTCGCGTTTATTGATGACGTTTACACGCAAGATATTCGTTCTACGCATGCGTAGCTAATCCAGGTGAGCCAGTCGACAGCCGCAACTTCCCAGTCCCAGTCGACAGCCGCAACTTCCGATCGTGACGCGACCGAAAATGGCGGAAACGAAAGGCCTAGAAACTAGGCTAGCTGTGACGTACATCATTCTCGTACCCAGACCCTCGCGCTCTCCCCCTCGCGAAGGCTCTGGGAAACCCTGGAT
Organism: Paragorgia papillata; assembly: GCA_035771165.1. Lineage (NCBI taxonomy): Eukaryota > Metazoa > Cnidaria > Anthozoa > Scleralcyonacea > Coralliidae > Paragorgia > Paragorgia papillata. The sequence continues at coordinate 3,764,382 of JAWNZC010000419.1, forward strand.
CTCTGCGTCGGATTTCCGACGCAGTGACGTCAGGCGCATTCCAAACATTCCAAACTCTCGTGCCCAGACTCATGGTATAAACGGCTTGTCATTTCCCCTCCTCGGCAACAAATCTCGTGTATAAATCCCGTGTAAATCGTATCGTATCCATCATGAATCGCGAGGTAAACGAAGCTATGCGTTAGAAAGAACGGGACGATCTAGTTTAGTGTTAAAGAGAGAACAGAAATATGCCATAACAGCCATCGTTCGACGTTCGCGGAGTCGAAGACATCACAGCTGTATTGCCAAGCGGATTTGGCAGATTCAATAGTTATCAACTTCTTCCCTTGGTGTTTGACTAGTCTACAATCTAAAACGAGGAACATCAGGTTTTATACAATAACCAAAATGTTTTGCACGTTTTCATTGGTCGAGAGCCATGATCTATTACAGGACAGATGCATGGGTTTCATCACACTTGTTCTTATTCCTGTGAACCAATGAAAATCGTCACTGCAATGTCACGAACCAATGTTATTCCTTCGTTTTGTATAGATCATGGATCACGTCAGATGGCGTGTTTCACCTTTTCCAATGCCCCGAAAATTCGGCGGGAAAATTCAATGAACCTTATCAAACGTTTTTTCTTATTTTTTTTATTGTATAAAACAAATAGATTCCATTTTTTCGTTGTCTGTTCAGTTATAGATGCACAGAGGACGTCACAACGTGGTAAGAACATCAGTGACCCACTCGACTGCGTCTCGTGAGCCACTTTTTTGTTCTTACCACGTTGTGACGTCATTTGTGCATCTATAACTGAACAGACAACGGAAAAATGGAATCTATTTGTTAAATATATCTTGCTATTATCAAACGAAATTACTTAAAATTCTACGTCAGGTTTGGTGTTGTAGAAAGAACACACAATACGTGCTTCGAATTAAGTATTGTTTGATAATAACAAAGCTGTAGAACTTTTTCCGATAAGTCATTATGCACGTGTACGTCACAACATGCATGTGACATTTACATATCAAAGAAACTGAATTATCACAAAAACAAAGCAAGTTAACCAAAAAAGATGATACTTTGTTCTTTCAAATGAGACAAACTTAATTTTCGTTTCATAAGCAGTTTAAGCGACTATTTACTATTTTCGTGACCACTTCTTTGTGCGTCATTAATGGTGTTTAATGGCGCGTTCGTGTGCTCTAACATCTTTGCTAAATTTGCAATTGTTTCCAAAGCTGAGTCACAGTATTTGCAACAGCACTACAGTCTAGAATCAATCCGTACTCATGCAGAGAGCGATATATTTGTGATTTTGTGCTACCAACGTCAAGTGCTAAGTTTATCGGCCAATAAGAAGCCGGAGGGATTCCTGCTAATAACGCCATGTCTGTATTGTATGCATATGGTTAGAAATCGATTGATAGAGCGTGCTCTTAGCAACCATCTGAAGTTATTAAGCTCAACAAATTAGTATCTATATAATTATACTACTAATAGAACAGCATGCATGAATTCTGATTCTGTTTCCGTTTACAAAAGGAACAGCTTCAATTTCAAGTTCTTGGGTTCTGACAAATTTAAAAACGAGATTATGATATCTCGAGATGCACGAAGTGTTATAAGCATTGTCAAGTGAAAACGAATTATAAGTATGAAAAAAGATATTCTTGTTCAACAGTTAGAATAAAGTGCGTGAAATCAGATATCTTTATACAAATATATCCTTTATACGAGCAAAGTGAAAAGGTTGGTAAACTGCTGAGTAACGAAATACTGACGTTTCCAGTGGCTGGGCCTTTATTAGAGTGATATAAAAGTAGAGTGCTCGGTATAGGCAGTGTGTTACGATGTATAGAAAATCTTAAAGGTGGTTAACCAGTCGAGATTTTAGGGAACGAAATACTGACGTTTCAAGCCAAAGTCCTTCATCAGAGTAACATAAAAGTAGAGTGCTATGTGTACAGACACAGTGTGTTACGACAGTGTTAAAAACGAGAATACGATATCTCGAGATGCACGAAGCATTGACAAGTGAAAACGAATTATAAGTAAAAAAAATAGTTATTCTTATTCACAGTGAGAATATAGTGCGTGAAGTCAGACAAACAAATATATCTTTATACGAACAAAGTGAAAAGGTGGTAAACTGGCGAGTAACGAAATACTGACGTTTCCAGCGCCTAGTCCTTTATTAGAGCGATGTAAATGTACTCGGTAGACAGTGTGTTACGATGTATAGCCGAAAATCTTAAAGGTGGTTAACCACTCGTTTCAAGCCAAAGTCCTTCATCAGAGTAATATAAAAGTAGAGTGCTATGTGTACTGAGACAGTGTGTTGTGTTACGATGTATACTGAGAAAATCTTAAAGGTGGTAAACTGCCGACGTTTTAATTATAGTATAACAAAAATAAACAGATTAACACTTAGGGCTTCGTATTTCTTGGACGTGACTGACTTCGTATTCACGTTCATTGCTCACTGGAATCAGCTGGAATCATTTATTATTTCACCATGACAAATGAATCTGTATAAGTGCACTTTCTTTGCTTTACTTAATCTTTTGACAAAAACCGAAATCAACGTACAAGTACAACGTCTCGTCTAGCTGACGTTTCTTAAACAGTGAGTGGTCCGCAACAAGAGTAGTCATATTTGCATGTGCTTGGAACTAGAGCGAATTTGGGGCATGTATAGATCCGTTCTGTCTTACAAAAAAGCTATTTTTTTGTAAAAGTCCTGAGTCGTGAACAAGCTAGACGTATAACTAACTTAACTTTGCCCTTATTTACTTGATAATTGCGAATTTCGGCCTGAAATCATCCACGTCAATTCAAACCTCAAATAGAGAAATAAAAGCAGTGTTGAAACAGCAATCGAAATATAGTAAGGTTAGGTATATTGCCGAAACAGAGAACGTAGTAGTCTAACGTTTCGAGCGAAGACCCTTCGTCAGAGAGAAAACGTGGGATACGTTTTCTCTGACGAAGGGTCTTCGCTCAAAACGTAATAGACTACTTACTATACGTTCTCTATTTCGGCAGTATATTTCAATTCAATTCAATTCAATTCAATTCAATTCAATTCAATTCAAAACTCATCCTGGCTTACCCCGCTCTATGTATAAATCGCAATTAAAACTCATCCCGGCTAACCGGGCTAGCTAACTGCGGGCCTAACTTAACCGCCGAGAGAAAGGGAAAGCGTTACACGTATATATCACGAAGCCTTTCACTCTCATTGTTTATCTGGCCAAACAGCTTTGCTCGTGATGGGAAGACATATTGGAAGGCTTAAGCCGACGCGAAACACCTCTCTTACAACTACCGGTCAAAGCCCGACACGTACTGCATGGCTTCATCTAACAATTTAGATATTTCTGTAAAGTCGAGCGAATTTATACATAAGTACCATTTTAATATCAACGGAGAATGAGAAGTCAACTTTTTAAACATTAATTTTAATCATCGATGTATGTCAACATTGCTCATATTGAATATGAAATGACAGCAATAACTGAAAGAAAACGAAAGTACTTGTACACATGTTACCAACTAGCTTACTTATAAAGAAAACTATAAGCTATATGTTAACATTAAGTTTATACGTCAATGTAAAAGTGTTCTGGAATACATGCAGTTCATCGTCAGTATTTGTAGGCAACAAGAGCGCTTACAACAATAACACCAATAACCCAGGCGGTTAAAGCTTTGGCCACGTCGTCGTGACAACCCGAGTCTTTACACACGTTGTTCAAACAGCATTCACCTATTCGACCACAATCGCTGTTTGAGCTACAAGGCTGGCCAACACAGCCGCCAGAACCACAGACATTGGTTTGCCAGGAATACTCTTGCTTACAGCAGTACTCGTTCAAACCACAATCAAAGCTGGAAGAGCACTCTGGACAACTAGATGTTGCACAAAGGTTTGTCGAACTACAGCATTTTTCGAATAGTCCACCACAATCGCCGTTCGAACTGCAAGACTGGCCAACGCAGCCGCCAGAACGACAGACACTACTTTGCCAGGAATACCTTTGCTTACAGCAATAGTTGTTGTAACCGCTACAACCGAAGTTAGAAGTACACGCGTTAGCTTCTACTTGAAGTTTCTTTTCGCTCAACAATAAAGCAACAGACAGGAGAACAGCAAGGCATATGTTGAACGTAAACATTGTTGACTATATTTCCCTCTGTATGCGACAACACCGCGCTATGACTCGTGATGTGATAAAACACTGTATTTACCTTGCGATGACCCCCGAGGGGAGAGGTACTCGTATATACTCAGAAAATCTTAAAGGTGGTAAACTGCCGACGTTTTAATGATAGTAACCTACGAAATACTGATGTTTCGACATGAAGTCTTCATCAGAGTGAAATATGAGGAAGTAAAGTAAAATAGAGCTTACATGCATATATGCGAAATCACATTCTTGTCTACCCTTCAATCTCAAGATTTTGTGAACTGTCTAGACTGAACAACTCGTCATGCACTTTGGTCACTAATTTTTAATCGTCGATATACAAATATTCGGCACAAACAGTCGCAATAACTGATATAGAAAGAGAGAGAAATATTACACATATTAGGTGTATATAACATGCACTTAGTTAAACTAAACCATTGAGTGATTTAGTGACGCCTGATTCAGTAGTGTGGTGGTAACATCGTCGTTTTTTTGGGCCCGCAGTAATAGACGAGTTCAAGGTTACGGACGCCATATTGAAAAGGGGGCAAAGAGTCTGGGGCGAGCGCGGTCAAAGGGGGCAAACGCCTTATATTTTCATATGTAAACTTCACGATTTTTGATCAGTGGGTGAATGGTTTACGCTTGTTTTGAACGATTTCGGGTCCGTATCGTTTTGTAATTTCTGTAATACTTCAAGGAAACGTAGGGAAAGCTTTGTATGTTATTTTGAAAAGCTTAGAGGATTCTAAAAGAAATCGCGATGGTTTGTTGAGGAATTAATTGTATGCGAGCGCTTCACTGATTTGGTCATGAAAATATTATTCTAGACTCTCTAGGTTCAGTTCACGTCCTTAAAAGTGCAATCTATCACTAACATTTAGAATACCTGCTCGTAAATTGGCTTGTTCATCGCTCCTCGCTCTGTATCAATAGGCGCGTGTACATACAACTCCTCAACAAACCATCGCGATTTCTTTTAGAATCCTCCAAGCCTTCCAAAATAACATACAAAGCTTTTTCTATGTTTCCTTGAAGTATTACAAAAATTACAAAACGATACGGACCCGAAATCGTTCAAAACAAGCGTAAACCATTCACCCACTGATCAAACATCGTAAAGTTTACATATGAAAATATAAGGCGTTTGACCCCTTTGACCGAGCTCGCCCCACAATCTTTGCCCCCTTTTCAATATGGCGTCCGTAACCTTGAACTCGTCTATTGGCCTTCAAGCTGTTGCGGTGACCCTGCCATATGTTTAAATTTGTGTTTGTGTTTGAATGGTCCTCGTTTTAGTTTATTTTGTGATACCATACATGTATTTAGTCAAGTCTATGGTGAAGCTAATAAAATAAAAATATATATAAAAGTTCATACGTTATATAATGTATCATGGTCTTTAGCACATGCAGTTCATTATCAATATTCATGCAGTAGTGTAGGCTGGAGGTCGGAGCTGAGGTTGTGGTGTTGGAAGATATTGGCCTTGTGCGAAGTAAGCAGGAGGAGGAATCTGGAGTTGCATTGGATTGTTTTGAACAGTTTGGATGTTCTGGAGAGCAATTGCTGAACCAGTTGGTTGGTTTAGCACTTGACCTTGTTGGGTTCGTCCACGCGATGCTGACGTCATACGTCGATATAAACAGACGACAATGGCGATTGGAATCAAGACAGCAAGAAGAATGCTTACAACAATTACAGCAATAAGCCAGGAAGCTAAAGATTTGATTACGTGGTGATGACAATTATATTCCGTACAATAGTTGCTGGAGCTACAGCATTCACCTGGTCCACCACAATCGCTGTCCGAGCTACAAGACTCGCCAACGCAGCCGCCATAACTACAGACATTGCTTTGCCAATAATACCCTTGCTTACAGCAGTACTCGTTATAACCACAATCCGAGTTATAAGAGCATCCATAGGGCGAAGCAGTTGTTTTATAAGAATAACAACTTGCTTTTGTACAATAGTTGCTCGAGTTACAGCATACTCCTGGTCCACCACAATCGCTATCCAAACTACACGACTGACCAACGCAGCCGCCATAACGACAGACATGGCTTTGCCAGTAATACTCTTGCTTACAGCAGTACTTGTTATAACCACAATCCGAGTTATAAGAGCATCCATAGGGCGAAGCAGTTGTTTTATAACAACTTCATTTCGTACAATAGTTGCTTGAATTACAGCATTCACCCGTTCCACCACAATCGCTGTCTAAGCTACAAGGCTGACCAACGCAGCTAGACCTACAGACATGACTTTGCCAGTAATACCTTTGCTTACAACAATACTTGTTAGTCTTGTTATAACCATAACTACAACCCAAGTTGGAGTAACACTCGTCAGCTTCTACTTGAAGTGTCTTTTCGCTCAACAAGAGAGCAACAGACAGGAGAGCAGCAAGCGATATGTTGAACGTAAACATTATTGACTAAGCTTCCGACAAGGATTCGTGAAAAAAAGCAACTGAACAAACCCTACCCAGGCATGCTGTATTTATTAGGCGACAAAATCAGGGGGGCACACTAGCTATAGCCGTGTGCTATGAAGCTCGACCCTTCGAAAAAGAAAGTATGCAAAATATTCTTATAATTATTGCCTCGAGGAGTTTACGAGTTAGCATGGCGCTTTATATTATGCCTATTATTTTATTCGTTCGTTCGTCCGTCCGTCCGTCCGTCCGTCCGTCCGTCCGTCCGTTCGTTCGTTCGTTCGTTCGTTCGTTCGTTCGTTCGTTCGTTCGTTCGTTCGTTCGTTCGTTCGTTCGTTCGTTCGTTCGTTCGTTCGTTCGTTCGTTCGTTCGTTCGTTAGTTAGTTAGTTAGTTAGTTAGTTAGTTAGTTAGTTAGTTAGTTAGTTAGTTAGTTAGTTAGTTAGTTAGTTAGTTAGTTAGTTAGTTAGTTATAGTTAGTTATAGTTAGTTAGTCAGTCAGTCAGTCAGTCAGTCAGTCAGTCAGTCAGTCAGTCAGTCAGTCAGTCAGTCAGTCAGTCAGTCAGTCAGTCAGTCAGTCAGTCAGTCAGTCAGTCAGTCAGTCAGTCAGTCAGTCAGTCAGTCAGTCAGTCAGTCAGTCAGTCAGTCAGTCAGTCAGTCAGTCAGTCAGTTAGTCAGTCAGTCAGTCAGTCAGTTAGTTAGTTAGTTAGTTAGTTAGTTAGTTAGTTAGTTAGTTAGTTTTAGTTAGTTCAAATCGTTGCCGAGCGATATTATACCATAGAATCCCGAAAGTAGCGGTTATTCGCTGTTGGCGCCCGCTACTTTCGGGGGGGGGGGCAGCTATTTTCGGGTGGTAAAATACGTTAACATACTGTGGATAGGTAAATAAAGTGAATACGAATTAAATTTGCTGTATAACGTAAAACAAATGCATGATAGCTTCTAAATATGAGCGTGAAATAAAGTTTTTCGTTTGATTCGTTTCTTCTTCTTTCAAGCCATTTTTTCATCATCAATCGTATTCACTGGATCACGCGAAAGCACGGTCTTTCCAAAAGTGCCGCTACTTTCAGGGGGGCGCTACTCAGGGGACTGTTACTTTCGGGATTCTACGATAAGGTATGTTTTTAGAACATTTACAGAGGAGAGAGAGTCGGTTGAAAGCGTGTTCCATCATTTGCCCCTGTGGTAATATATAGTAAATATGTGTTCTATTTCCTTTATTCTCTGGCGTGTTTTGACGTTAGTATAATTAAGTAATTATTTTTTGAAAGCTGTTAGAGAGCTGGTATTTACTTGTGGTATGTTTAGTATCTATATAATTAAACTAATAACAGAACATCCTGAATTCTGTTTCCGCGTTTACGAAAGGAACAGTTAAACAACAGTAAAACTTCCGCTATCTCGAACTCGAAAACCTCGTTATTTCGAAGAAGAGTTTATTTGCCTTCAACGTATTGTTTCACTGTTTTGCACGGAAATGAACTCATTCGAACTCCTGCTATCTTGAACTATTCTTTATCTCATTTGAGAGTTGAAAATAGCGAGGTTCTTCCTGCTTCTTATAAAAGTTGGATCAATTGAATTAGATAGATTTCAAAGCTCAAGTATTTTCTCAGTTTGGTTCTGACAGAAAGCGAGGTTATGATATCTCGCGTTTGTACAAAGTAGTATAGGCATTGTGAAAAGGAATTAAGTAAAGAAAAAGGATTCTTATTCCCAGTAAGGATATAGTGCGTGAGGTGAGGCAAACAAATTTATCTGACGCGTGAGCAAAGTGAAAATGTTGTACAAACATTTTGTACAATTACCAACTACCATAATATCTTTATGATTATACAGAAACATTACCAACAATATTTTCATCAGAGAACCACTTTAAAAATTTATATAATACAGTACATATGAATAAACACTACAATCGCCGAAAAATTTCTTGCGATAAATCCTCAATATGAATTTATGTTCCTTCGAATGCTAATAAATCAAATTACCACAAATTAAATAGTGATGTTTCAAGCCAAAGTTCTTCAAGGCAGATTGATATAATAGTATATAGAGTGTTGTGTAGTCAGTGTGTTACGATGTATAGAAATTCAAAACCTTAAAAGTGGTGAACTGCCGACGTTTTTAGTAACGAAATACTGACGTTTCGAGCGGAACCCGTCATCAGAGTTAAATATGAGGAAATAAAGTAAAACAGCGCTTATATATGCCAAATCTATTCTATGTTCCGCAAGAAGAGAAAAACGTTCGAGGGTGGGCATTTCACAACGTTGTGTATCCTTATATCTCAAGATTTTGTTAACGGCTGAAAAAACAATTCGGTCACTTTGGTCTCTATTCTTTAATCGCAAATTTTTTCAGCGCAAATCGTAACAAAGAGCGCCTAAACAAACGAAAAGTACCCTTCCTAAATCGCAATATTTTCCAACGAAAACACATTCAAAACACGTCTCAGTAGTTAAATGTGGATACACGATATAATGTATCACAGAATAAAGTAAGTTCAGGATTAAAATTGTGTCATGTAATATGGAATGGTTATATATACCGTAGAATCCCGAAAGTACCGCCCCTCTTACTTCCGGTTTTATCCGCTGTTGGGGGCCGCTACTTTCTGGGGGGGAGAGGGGGGCAGCTATTTTCGGGTGGTAAAATACGTTAACATACTGCGGATAGGTAAATAAAGTAAATACGATCTAAATTTGCTGTATTATACATAAAACAAATGCATGATATGTTCTAAATATGAACATGAAATAAAGTTTTTCGTTTGATTTTTTCGTCTTCTTTCAAGCCATTTTATCATCTTCAATCGTATATTCACTGGATCACTACGCGGAAGCACGCTTTCCCCAAAAGTGCCGCTACTTACGGGGACCTCTACTTTCAGGGGGGTGCTACTCAGGGGCCGTTACTTTCAGGATTCTACGGTTAGGTATGCTTTTAGAACATTTACAGAGGAAAGAGAGTCGGTTGAAAGCATGTTCCAGCATTTGCCCCTGTGGTACTGTATAGTAAATATGTGTCCTATTTCCTTTTCTCTGGCGTGTTTTGGCGTTAGTATAATTAAGTAATTATTTTTGAAAGCTGTTAGAGTTTGGTATTTACTTGTGATATGTTTCTATATATAATAGTATCTAATGTATATAATTAAACTAATAATAGAACATCATGAATTCTGATTCTGTTTCCGCGAAAGGAACTGTTATTAAGCAGCAGTAAATCACATGTTTGGTGTTGTAGAAAGAATACAAGCACATGCTTCCTTCGAATTAAGTTTTGTTTGATCATGGCAACGATACAGAACTTTTCCGATAAGCCATTATACACGTGTACGTCACATCATGTGACATTTACATATCAAAGAAACTGAATTATCCCAAGAAGAAAGCAAGGAAACCAAAACAGCAAAAGATGTTACTTTGTCATTTTAAATTAGACAAACTTAATTTTCATTTCATAAGCACTTTAAGCGACCATTGATACTATTTCGTGAGTTTTTTGTGCATCAAGGGTGGTCACAACCTCGTACCCAGGTTCTTATCTCCGCTGCTCCGCCCGCCGCTGCGAAAAGACCCTGGTTGTGACTGGTCACGTGTCCCCTAAAAATTGGCTTTTTTTAAAATTAACGATTTAAAAAATACTTAGGGAGGAGTGACAAAGGCACAATTACAAGTTTTCCACCTAATATATTACGTCTGGGGTCGTCAGACTGGCGCCAGGCTGGATGTCTGATCGCGAATATATCTGTTAAAATGAAAACAACAAAAAATCAACGTACTCGGTCTTAACATATCTTGCTTTCTTCCGTGGCGTACGTTGTCAAAGATCGTGTCGAATCCAAAAGTTAAAGAAACCCCGAAGAAGATATAGGCTAATGTATACCGTCGAATACAGTTATCTATATAATTATACTACTAATAGAACAGCATGAATTCTGATTCTGTTTCCGTTTATAAAAGGAACAGCTTCATATTAAACTTTATTTGGTTATAAGAAGTGGGGTAAACTTAATTAGATATATTTCAAATTTCAAGTTCTTGGATTCTGACAAATTTAAAAACGAGATTATGATATCTCGAGATGCACGAAGCATTGACAAGTGAAAACGAATTATAAGTAAAAAAAGATTATTCTTATTCTGTATACGATCAAAGTGATAAGGTGGTAAACGGGCGAGTAACGAAATACTGACGTTTCCAGCGCCTAGTCCTTTATTAGAGCGATATGAAAGTATAGAAAAATATTACGCATAGCAAATATAACATGCACTTAGTTAAACTAAACCATTGAGTGATTACATATAAAGGTTTATATACGTTAATGTATAAAAGTGGTCTGTAGCACAGTTCATCGTCAGTATTTAGCGTAGGCTGGAGGTGTGACTTGAGCAACAGGTTTTGAGGCTGCAAGAAGATCTTGGTCTTGGTTGAAATAAACAGGAGGAGGTGGCATCTGGAGTTGTTCTGGGTTACTTTCAACAGTTTGGGTGTTCTGTAGAGCGAGAACTGTTGCACCAGTTTGTTGTTGTCTGACCACTGTGCCTTGTTGAGCCCATCTACGCGATGCTCTTATCACTCCATAAATGCAAGCGACGACAATAGCTAAACCAACAATAGCGCTTACGACACATACAACAGCGATAAGCCACGAGGGAAAATCTCGAAAGCTTTTACTGCAACGGTTGCTTGAACTACTACAGCATTCATCTGGTCCACCACAATCGCTGTCCGAGCTACAAGACTGGCCAACGCAGTCGCCATAACCACAGACATTGGTTTCCCATGAATACTTTTGCTTACATGCAGCAGTACTCGTTGTAATCACAATCCCAGTTGGAAGAGCATTCATTGGGCTTGGCAGTTGTTTTATTACAACTTGTACAATAGTTGCTTGAAGTACAGCATTCACCTGGTCCACCACAATCGCTGTCTGATATACAAGACCGACCAAGGCAGCCGCCGTAACCACAGATATCATTGGAATACCTTAGTTTACAGCAGTACTCGTTGTAACCACAATGCGAGTTATCAGCGCATTTATTGGGTCGAACAGTTCCCGTTTTATAACAACTTGTACAATAGTGGCTTGAACTACAGCATTCACCTTCTCCGCCACAGTCACTGTCCTTGCTACAAGATAGGCCACGGCAGCCGCCATAACCACAGACATTGGTTTTCCCGTAATACTCTTGCTTACAGCAGTACTCGTAGTCACCACAATCCGAGTTGGAAGAGCATTCATCAGCTTCTACTTGAAGTTTCTTTTCGCTCAACAAGAGAGCAACAGACAGGAGAACAGCAAGCGATATGTTGAACGTAAACATTGTTGACTAAGCTTCCGACAATTAAGGATTCGTGAAAAACGTAAACTGAACAAACCCTACCCAGGCATGCTGTATTTATTAGGCGATAAAATCAGGGGGGGGGCACATGAAGCGACCCTTCGAGAACGATGTAAAGTATGCAAAATCTTCTGATAATTATTGCCTCGAGGAGTTACGAGTTGCACTTTATATTATGCCTATTAGTTCATTCGTTCGTTCGTTCGTTCGTTCGTTCGTTCGTTCGTTCGTTCGTTCGTTCGTTCGTTCGTTCGTTCGTTCGTTCGTTCGTTAGTAAGTTAGTTCAAATCGTTGCCAAGCGATATTAATGTCGTGACGTTTTTAACGCCAAATAGGGCATAGCTTTTCAGAAGTGTGTCTGGTATATGTATAGTATAATAGTACTTGTAAAACTCATTAATAATTCTTTGAGGAAAACACGAAGAAAATCCATGTTTAATGAGGGTCTATATATATGTGATATAGATTCCTCTTGATTTACATAAACTTTAGCTTTGATTTTCTCGACTTAGACAACGTTTTTTTTTAGAAAAATTACTACGCCAATGAACTTACCAAATAGATCGTTTTAGAAGTAATTTACAGAATTCGTGTCCGTTCATTTAAGATCACCGAACGATAAATGGTGCTGGCTGCTACTTGATCCAAATACGATCTTAATTTTCCTAGGAGTCTTAGTCTTCCAGCTGCTCGCTTGTAGAATTTATCGAAATTTGAACCCACGTTTTCTACCTCATCTTGCTATAGTCTTGGTGTGCTAGTGTTTGGTATTCCTAGTACTTCCTAGTTCCAACTACACCAATCTATTAAAGCACGTAGAATCCGAATATGATGGGGAAAAAATTAATTGAAATTTTTTCCCGTTGATTTTGGGATGTTGAATCGACCAATTTTGAAGTATTTTTATAACTGAAAATACGTTAACATACTGTGGATAGGTAAATAAAGTGAATACGAATTAAATTTGCTGTGTAACGTAAAACAAATGCATGATAGCTTCTAAATATGAACGTGAAATAAAGTTTTTCGTTTGATTCTTTTCTCCTTCTTTCAAGCCATTTTTTCATCATCAATCGTATTCAATGGATCACGCGGAAGCACGGTCTTTCCAAAAGTGCGCTACTTTCAGGGGGGCGCTACTCAGGGGACTGTTACTTATTCTACGGTAAGGTATGATTTAAGAACATTTACAGAGGAGAGAGAGAGAGTCGGTTGAAAGCGTGTTCCATCATTTGCCCCTGTGGTAATATATAGTAAATATGTGTTCTATTTCCTTTATTCTCTGGCGTGTTTTGACGTTAGTATAATTAAGTAATTATTTTTTGAAAGCTGTTAGAGAGCTGGTATGTTTAGTATCTATATAATTAAACTAATAACAGAACATCCTGAATTCTGTTTCCGCGTTTACGAAAGGAACTGTTAAGCAACAGTAAAACTTCCGCTATCTCGAACTCGGTTATATCGAAAACCTCGTTATTTCGAAGAAGAGTTTATTTGCCTTCAACGTATTGTTTCACTGTTTTGCACGGAAATGAACTCATTCGAACTCCTGCAATATCTTGAACTATTCTAGTTTATCTCATTTGAGAGTTGAAAATAGCGAGGTTCTTCCTTCTTCTTAAAAGTTGGATCAATTGATTTGAATTAGATAGATTTCAAAGCTCAAGTCTATTTTCTCAGTTTGGTTCTGACAGAAAGCGAGATTATGATATCTCGCGTTTGTACAAAGTAGTATACGCATGCATTGAAAAGTGAAAAGGAATTAAGTAAAGAAAAAGGATTCTTATTCCCAGTAAGGATATAGTGCGTGAGGTGAGGCAAACAAATTTATCTGACGCGTGAGCAAAGTGAAAATGCTGTACAAAAATTTTGTACAATTACCAACTACCATAATATCTTTAGGATTATGCAGAAACATTACCAACAATATTTTCATCAGAGAACCACTTTAAAAATTTATATAATACAGTACATATGAATAAACACTACAATCGCCGAAAAATTTCTTGCGATAAATCCCAATATGAATTTATGTTCCTTCGAATGCTAATAAATTAAATTACCACAAATTAAATAGTGATGTTTCAAGCCAAAGTTCTTCAAGGCAGATTGATATAAAAGTATAGAGAGTGTTGTGTAGTCAGTGTGTTACGATGTATAGAAAACCTTAAAAGTGGTGAACTGCTGATGTTTTTAGTAACGAAATACTGACGTTGCGAGCGGAACCCGTCATCAGAGTTAAATATGAGGAAATAAAGTAAAACAGCGCTTATATATGCCAAATCTATTCTATGTTCCGCAAGAAGAGAAAAACGTTCGAGGGTGGGCATTTCACAACGTTGTGTACCCTTATATCTCAAGATTTTGTTAACGGCTGAAAAAACAATTCGGTCACTTTGGTCTCTATTCTTTAATCGTCAATATTCAAAGACTCGGGACAAACACTTGCACTTAGTTAACACTTAGCTAAACTAAACCATTGAGTGATTATATATCATTTACGAAGTTTATACGTCAATATATGAAAATGATCTGTTGTAGTACAGTTCATCGTCAGTATTTAGTATAGGCAGATCTAACAGCCTTTGTTGAAATAATCAGGAGGAGGCATCTGGAGTAGTTCTGGGTTATCTTGAGCAGTTTGGGTGTTTTGTAAGATCGACAACTGTTGTACCAGTTTGTTGGTTGAGCACTATGCCTTGTTGAGCTCGTCCACGTGATGCTGACGTACTACCACAACAGCAACAGACGACAATGGTGATTGGGATGACGACAACAACAAGGACGGATAATCCGTTTCACTGCATCGATATTTCATTGGCTGATGAACACAGTGAACTCTATATAACTCTTCTTCCGGATAACAAGAATCCTGTGATGGCGTGAACGGATTATCCCAGAGCCTCTCGTTTCCCGTCCGCTGGGTAAGGGGAACGTGGGCTCTGGGAACGAGATTGGGATTATCCCCCAGACTGTTAGAGAGCCGCGAAATTTTTCGAGAATTTGCTTGATTCGGCGAAAACTGCATGAAAATTCGATTGTAGCCGCCATTTTATTCGCGACAGCCCTGGAAATGACTTATTTTCCCGCGCGAGCCCGCGCAATTTTCACGAGATGCCCGCGAGATTGGAGTCATCGTATTAATGCAAAGTATTCAAGCTATTTTAATAATAATCTCGACAGACGCGAACATATTGCTCAAAATAAACAGATTAACACTTAGGGCTTCGTATTTCTTGGACGTGACTGACTTCGTATTCACTCACTGGAATCATTTATTATTTCACCATGACAAATGAATCTATATAAGTGCACTTTCTTTGCTTTACTTAATCTTTTGACAAAAACCGAAATCAACGTACAAGTACAACGTCTCGTCTAGCTAAACATTAAAGTGAAAACGAAAGCAAACAAAGCTGACGTTTCTTAAACAGTGAGTGGTCCGTAACAAGAGTAGTCATATTTGCATGTGCTTGGAACTAGAGTGAATTTGGGGCATGTATAGATCCGTTCTGTCTTACCAAAAAGCTATTTTTTTGTAAACGTCTTGAGTCGTGAACAAGCTAGACATATAACTAACTTAACTTTGCCCTTATTTACTTGATAATTGCGAATTTCGGCCTGAAATCATCCACGTCAATTCAAAACTCAAATAGTGAAATAAAAGTAGTGTGCTGCGTAAATATAGTTACTTAGCCCGCTCTATGTATAAATCGCAATTAAAACTCATCTCCCAACCCAACTCAGTTAGGCTAACTGCCTAACTTAACCGCCGAGAGAAAGGAAAAGCGTTACACGTATCACGAAGCCTTTCACTCTCATTGTTTATCTGGCCAAACGGCTTTGCTCGTGAGGGAAGACATATTGGAAGGCTTAAGCCCACGCGAAACACCTCTCTTACAACTACCGGTCAAAGCCCGACACTGGCTTCATCTAACAACTTAGATATTTCTGTAAAGTCGAGCGAATTTATACATCAGTACCATTTTAATATCAACGGAGAATGAGAAGTCAGCTTTTTAAACATTAATTTTAATCATCGATATATGTCAACATTGCTAGCTCATATTGAATATGAAATAACAGCAATAACTGAAAGAAAACGAAAGTACTTGTACACATGTTACCAACTAGCTTACTTATAAAGAAAACTATAAGCTATACGTTAAGATTAAGTTTATACGTCAATGTAAAAGTGTTCTGGAATACATGCAGTTTATCGTCAGTATTTGTAGGCTGGAGGAGGAACTTGAGTTTGAAATTGTGCTGGTGGGACGTTTTGGCCTTGATTCGGATAAGCAGGAGGCGGCGGATAAGGAGAACTCTGGAATTGTCCTGGGTTGTTTAAAGCTTTGGCCACGTCGTCGTAACAACCCGAGTCTTTACACACGTTGTTCAAACAGCATTCACCTGTTCCACCACAATCGCTGTTTGAGCTACAAGACTGGTCAACGCAGCCGCCATCACGACAGATATTATCTTGCCAGGAATACCTTTTACAGCAGTACTCGTTGAAACCACTACAGCCCGAGTTGGAAGAGCAGTCAGTACAACCAGATTTTGTACAAACGTTGTTCAAACAGCATTCACCTGTTCCACCACAATCGCTGTCCGAACTACAAGACTGGCCAACGCAGCCGCCAGAACCACAGACATGTTTTTGGAAGGAATACCTTTGCTTACAGCAGTACTCGTTCAAACCACAATCCAAGTTGGAAGAGCATTCATAGGGAGAAGCAGTTGTTTTATAACAACCCGAGTCTTTACACACCTTGTTCAAACAGCATTCACCTATTCCACCACAATCGCTGTTCGAACTACAAGGCTGGCCAACGCAGCCGCCAGAACCACAGACATGTTTTTGGAAGGAATACCTTTGCTTACAGCAGTACTCGTTGAAACCACAATCAAAGCTGGAAGAGCACTCTGGACAACTAGATGTTGCACAAAGGTTTGTCGAACTACAGCATTTTTCGAATAGTCCACCACAATCGCCGTTCGAACTGCAAGACTGGCCAACGCAGCCGCCAGAACGACATACACTACTTTGCCAGGAATACCTTTGCTTACAGCAATAGTTGTTGTAACCGCTACAACCCAAGTTGGAAGAACACTCGTCAGCTTTTATTTGAAGTTTCTTTTCGCTCAACAATAAAGCAACAGACAGGAGAACAGCAAGGCATATGTTGAACGTAAACATTGTTGACTATACTTCCCTCTGTATGCGACAACACCGCGCTATGACTCGTGATGTGATAAAACACTGTATTTATCTTGCGTTGACCCCCGGGGGGTGGGGGGTACTCGTATATAAGGGTACGGGTATGTGGGATCTGGGATAGGGTATACAAATTGTCCATTTTGGTCTGGAATGGGGTGCATATTTTGGTCTTAGATAGGGTATGGATGCCGATGTGACACCAGTGCTGGGATAGGGCATTGATTTTTTTTGATTTAGGTCTGGGATAGGGCATAAAAAATCGCCTTTTTAGATCGGAATAGAGTCAGGATCGCGGCCACTCTCCCCTACTCAAAAATTGCCAGAGTACCCCCCCTGGAGATCTCGTACCCAGTTACAGTCGGTTTCAGGAAATGTTTTGAACATAGGCATTTGATTGGCTACTCGCAACTAAGTAGCCAATCAAATGCGAAGTTCAAAACAAACTTGCGAACTTGAAACAGAAAAACAACACAAATAGATCGCTTAATAGGCTTAATAGGCCGAGGAAAATATCAGGTCGCTTACGAACATAAACATACAAATACATTCCTGCAAATATGTAAATTACACGGCTTAATTTTCGAATTTTAAGCGTCATCAGCTTCTAATTGCTGCTTCCCACCAGGGAGGCAGCACACTATTCTTGACATCATCTCTCTTGGGTTACCTATGCGTTACTCGTGCTCAGTCTTTTTGCCGAGCTATGACAATTTATGTATGGCCATTATGGCTGAGTATATCAATTTTCGGATTTGGAGATGTTGGTTCTGAACCCCCTGAACATGCAACAGTGGGTATGACAGCAGTAAAGAGCCTGGGTACGAGGCTTTTAATATTCTGTATATTTTCACACTAGCTTTTTCATTGAAAGAAATTCACGGTAAACGGTAAGATAAATTGATCTTGTCTTTTATACTTGCTTG